>WYDF02184784.1:0-21847 GCA_009867245.2 Adranes taylori | reverse complement strand
ATGTTATTGAAAACTGCTGGTATACATATAATATATCCAAGTGAGGTAGAAATTCACTTGCTAGCAGACATTTAACCACTGTGACACGAGCACTAGCCGCCTATGCGGTCCTATTCCTAATTGCATAACTTTATTAAATGCGCACCTTGCACACGTGATCAAAATTAAATTATTTCTTCCTACAAACTTAATAAACTAGTGTCTGAGTCGAAAGCAACCAAGTTTATTTTGGTAGAAATCTTTCGACATATTCATACAATTAAAGTGTTAAATGTTTTTGAATGCTGAATCCATTTAGTACGAGAATGCATTTAATATATTCCAACTACTGTATAATGGACTGTAATAGATAGACAGACAGATAATTCATTAAGAGTGGAGAATAAAAAACTATGCACACGAATTGTATGAAAGCACGCCCTTTTGGTAGTAGTATTTCAGTACATCTACAAATACTAAAAGTAGTATTCCCGTAGAAAAAATCTACACTTTTTCTTGAGAGAAACTTAGTCTTATAATAAACGTTGATTTTGTATGATTTAACTTCGTAAGAGCTATGTTTCTACATGAGCTCCTATAACAGACGTCTTGCTCAATATTTTCTTCTGATTAAATAAATTCGTAAAACACTTCAGCAATTTAAGCTGGTTTTGGATTAAGTTTTCTCAGTACAACAAAATCCATTTAATTTAAAGTGCAAATAATTTAGTTATTTTAATTCAAATGTTTTAATTAATCATGATCCATCTACAAGGTACTATATTTTTGGCTTAAGTCGTACAAGTATTTCAAAAACAGATCCACGGCTCCTGATTTGTTCATAATTACATTCCTTTATTGAAATCAAAATTGAGTACAAAACCATTGATTTCCAACAATAGAGAACAAACTAAAACAAAAGTATGACGACCGTATTATTAGAAGTGTAATGAATTGCACAGCTAAAGAAGAGATGCTTAGAAGCTGTAGATCAAAAAATTATTACGACGAGAATTATGAATTGACAAAACTAACTGTAATAAATGAAACGCACAAATTATATGCAAAGGGTCAATTCTCTCTACTATCTGATTGAATCAGCTCCATCATAAACCAAATTTTTTCCGTTAAACCAGAGAATAGGAAAGTTAAACTAAAATATATTCTTCGTTGGGCTTATAACGATAAGGACAATGACATAGTTGAGATGCTAGACACAAGAGGCAATAAACAATTTGATAGGTTCCAACCCTTCATGTGGTCTAATTAAAAACCACAGGAAGCAGATAATAAGGTAATAGAAATATGAAGCCAGAATTAAACACTAGAAAATGATCCCACGAGCAGGCTAAAGAATTTACAGACCAACATCTAACAAAACACAAATTATTCAGTCTCACTAGAAAAGAAGTCTCAGTATACACTACTTACATAACTGGGCATTGCGCTTTGTATTATAACATGCATAAAATGACAGACTCTGACAATTAGGAGGTATGACAGTCAGCACCCCAAACATCGAGAAACACCATCCGAATAAAGTCCTGAGGTTTCTTAGGGAACTAAGACAACTTTAAAACAACAAGAAAGGACAAGCTATAAAAGGTCTATTAGATCAAGGTGACAAATGCGTCCCTCCCCAAGCCCTCCTTGTATAAAAATAATTATAAGGTACGACCTCATCGTTACATAGCTCTGCTCGTTGTTAGAACGTTCCTATTTATATTTGACCTTGGCAGTTAAATGCGTTTTTAAACATTCGGTTTTGAAATAAAATTCAAGGAAATGGCTAGAAATAGAATAAAAACGATATTTCCGAGCTCGATGTTAAGCAGTAAATGATTCACAATTTTAACTGGAGATCTTGCCTAAAATCGCTGGACAGTCGTTTATCCTTAACTGGACTCTAGGAGTATCGTTTATCCTTGACTAACAATGAACAAAAAAGATTTCACTATTAGCTTTGTTGCTGGTTTAATTGACTTAAACCAAAGTAGGATTGTAATTTGTTTATAACTACTATACTGCTGTTTATATTTTATTGTTTGCAACATAATTTGCTCTTGCATGAGATTCAGGGTTGGGTTAGGAATTCGTTTGTTCTAATTTTTATAATAAAGTATTCGGTTTCATATATGATAAACACAGAAAGGCAATTATAAGTTTAAAAAGTTTGGTTTATTGTTCTAGTATTTCTAACTGCAAATATATGACTCGAAGCACGATTTTTAAATGACTGACAATAATGTTGATTCTAAATATAATCGAAATAAAATTAAACTAAATATGATTTTCGTTTTGTATTGTATTATTTGTCTTCAGCTATGCGTACGATTCTGGAACGAAACTTCTCTTCTGTACCAACGGCGTTGAAGTTGACTGGGTTAAATAAATGAACCTTGGTTGAATAATACGTGGACGAAGATCGAATGAAGCATTAGCGATGATGCGCTGTTGGCGTAGGATTTTCATAGATATGCACGCAGGCGTAGAAATGCATTGAAACGTTATGATAATTGGCTTTTTGTTGATGAATAATGATGCTGAGAATATTGACTAATAATTTCTGTTGACGGAATGAATTTGGCCTCTGCCGAAGTATTGAAATTGGCGTCGGTGGTGTCCTTGTTGTAGGCAACGTCTTCTTCTCGTGTGACTCTCCATAACTTGTACCGATGTAAAGTACAATGGGAAAATAATATGAGGATAAGACTAGAAGAAAATGATAATTAATTGGGAATCGAAATATTCAGCAGAAGATATGTCGTCGAATACTTATCCTCTATTTTTTTTTGTTTCGCAGAATTTGAATTTTATTTAATATGTTTTTTGAATATTTTACTATAACGCTTTAAGATCAGATCAATACTTATTTCAGAATTAAAGCTTTGGTCTAGCGAGATTGGATTCTCGCAGTCATCTAAAGACAAGAACTCAAAAAATGCGTCTCTTCAATCACTAGCCTGGATGGCTCCTTTTATGCGAATTTTCTAAGAAGGAAACTGCTCCTAATGGATCCGTTGAGCTGTGGCTTGTTGCCTAAGCCGATGGCTTTCAACGGCGTCTGCCACAAAAAAGGCGGGGTTTGAAAGAAGACATCCGCTACAAAATGTCTAGGAAGGTTATACTTCCGACCAATCAAAGGTTTCTTCCTGATACGTTAAGAAAATTTAAGGATCAAAGTTGCATTTGGTTGACACTTATTAGTGAAAATTCAAGTGGTGGTAGTTTATAATAGGTGGTGGTCACACCAGCGGTGGAGACATCAGCCTGACGCAACCAAAATATCAAAAAACGCCTCCCTCAAAAATACGTTAAACTAATATCCAATCAGATTGTTAAGCGCCAAAAGAGTAAAAAGCATAACGAACATTCAGATAATTGTGGTAGGATGAAATTTCCTGTCCAAACTTGTATAAGCCGCCAAAAGAAAAATATACGTGAAACGGTCGCCTGTCTTCGTTCATAAAAAAACTAGACAACGTAAATTTTAAATACGAAAATGCATTTGTGCATAGATAAAACAAGCCGCTTGTCGTTTCGGCAAGAACAAAGCTTTTGACGTCATATGCCAATTGCTTCTCATTGGTTTGTAGAAGCTGTCGGCCTTGGCCATTTCTCCTAGCTTTTATATTTTTATTTTAACGTATTACGATTACATCTTGGATTATATATATATCTATATATTTTCTTCTTAATTTAACAAATTTACTATGATTAACTGGTTGATTAATATATATATTAGATTATATTTAATTATACATAGTATATTTCTTTGATGAATTAAATTAGTCAATTTAGATATATTATTAGAGGATTTCTCATTTAATGTATGATTTGTTAAGGAATTGCATATTGCGATTATTAATTAATTGAATTAATGAGAGTCCGATATTAGCTTATCAAAATATCATGAATCATGAAAATCCTTGGGTGCTCGTTACGACCGTCTTTCACCAATATTGAACCCGTTATTCTGTAGACGAGAAACGCCGAGGTCAGCTACTTCAGCAGTTAGTTCATCAACAAATTGAAGAAGCAGATTTAGAGTATAACTAAAAACAGGCGAATTTCCACTTAATCGATTAGTGGAATAAAATAGAATAGAGAGACTTCTCATACATATACATTCGTAACGAAGAAGGGCAAAATGATGTTATATCTAATTCAATTATTTAGTCAAATCACAGAATTACAAATTGTACTCCTTCATAGACAAATGTCTGGTGAATAAATTACGAACAAATTGTAAATATTTACATATTTAGTTAGGACCGCTACACTAACGGAACACACTCAAAATAAGTGGAAGAGTAAAAGGTATACGCTAACAATCAAACATAAACAGTACCGTGCGAAAAGCGTTTAAGGAAGAAAAAATATATATAATACCCGCACACGCGGAATACACGCATCGTTTAGCTGTCAAATCTGCCTTCAGGATAGGAAAGGGTTAGTAAAAAAGAAATTACTCATTGTGTTTCATTGTTAATTTAAACTTTTTTGGGCGAGGATCAAGCATTTAAAAGAATTTGGTTGAGCGAATGAAATTTTTTATTTTGAATTTCTTTCCTTGATTAGTGAAAATTAATTTTATTTTGAATAAATTTTAATAAATTACATACTAGGTCATATCCATATGGCTATTTTTATGAAATTCAATTTGTTAACTATTTAGATAATTTATTTTGCTATTGTATAAACCGTATTAATTGTTTTTCTTGAACATTTTACAATTCCTTTTTGATTTGTAGTACCTAGTCAAAACAAAATTGGAGTGAAAATATGTACAAATCGAGAGTAATTTATCGAAAGTTACGCCTAGAAAATTTCCGTAAACTTAGACAAAAATAGTGGTAACCGCTCATCTGTACAATATGGCGTTCCAAAATGACACCCAATCTTTGTAAGTCTACGCCTGTCCTCCCCTCCCCCATCGAAATTTTAATAAGAACTAAAATTATCATTTCTGTGGCGCGATCGAAATGAGTTTATATTTCAGATTAAACAATATCATCACTGCTAATATTGGTTGCAAAATAGTAGAAATCACAGCAAATAGCTTAATTCATTGAATAATTCTGTACATTTCTCAATTATATCTTTCATACAGCACATATGTATGCACTCTTGAGAACGACTATGTTCTCCGAGATATCAGTAGAAAATTTGTAGGTTAAGCTTTACATAGCACAAAATAGCATAATAAGTTTAGTTAAAAAAAATAATAAAACAACAATTAAAAAACCCAAAGCCCATCGTACCTCCTACTTTTCTTCCCACAAAAAGAAATAAGGAATTTTCACCTTTACTTAATTTCTTTCGCTTCATTTCTTTCCCTCTTCCTCCTCTCCACCATATATTTTTCTATTATCCCTATAATTTTTATAGCTTCAATTTGTTCCCGTACATGCCTTCATCGGATGCTCCCACCTTTTCTCATCTCTTCCACATATCCTCTCACTCTCATCTAACTGTTTCCCCTTTCCTAAATCCCAAATCTAAATCACGCAACATTTTTTTTGCTTATATCTGCTGTTATATACTCAAGCCTTGCCTTTGTTTAACTGGTTAATTGTCTGGAGAATGCAGATTCATCCAATCTGTAGACTCCAACACATTGCTGTTCATATATTTTTATTTTTTATCTTTCATATACCATATACATGACATTGAATAAGCACGCCTTGGCGAGCATTGTTTCTAATTGTTTTTAAATAATATTTGGATTTATTAACAATAATTGTATTACCTGCATAAAACGTGTATAGTTATTATTTGCTTTATTTCTATCTAATTTTCTGTTTATGAAGTTTAATAAATTTAATATATTTCATTTCTGTGAAAATCTCTGTTGATGAATCTTGAAATATTAATATATTAATTTCATATGCTTTCTTCACTTATTACTTGATTCTGTTAGACTGTTAAGATGGTTTCTAGTAACAAGTATACAAGTAACAAGTATATAAATATTACATTTAACATTTAACTGTTTTAGAATGTTAATTCCATTGACGCCTTGTGAAATATCCAAGAGTATAAGGTCTATAGCCCAAATCCTCCAGATGTTCCACTAATTTCTCAATGATTTTTAAATATTATCAAATGTATTTAGTACAAGCTTTAAGCGAAAGCATCTTGGAATATGAGGGACTCATCCACAACATACCTTCTTCTTGGTTCTTTTACACTGCCAACATTACATGTCAATTGCAATTCGAATTAAAATTTACTTCTACATTTTCACAATTTTAATCATATTTTCTCTAACTCAAACTTGTCTTTTCTGCTGATAAGTCCGATGCCCAAAAACAGTTTATCAACGGACATATAAATTACTTAGACACAAGAAGGTCGCTAATAAATAAACTATTTAATCATGACTTGAATAGTCGCCGATAAGCCTGGATGTATTAGAAAAAAGTATACTTGCATAATTATGATGATTAAAATTTTTGCAATCTTTTATAAAAATATTAGTTATTTAAGTTAAGCTTGTAACTAAATACCATAGAAGCATTATATAAGACGAGTGTAAATGTTGATTTCAGTCCTGAAGAGAATCTCGAATACAGGGAACGAAACGTCGATGACATTGTTAAACAATTGTATTGTAAAAAAAAAACTGACCAACAATAAATAAAGTCGAATAAAGTCTAAACGATTCCGAAAATTTTATTCATTATCAGAATTAAATTCGACGTAGTTGTTCAATAAGATAGGCAACCGGTCGTAAAGGTTTTAAACATCGTTTAACGTAAAAACCACAAAAACTAATTTAGTGATAGTTTAGTGATAAAAATCATTTCCCTAACAGTCCTTAATCGGACACTGGGCCCTAAGAGAATTTATGGATATCCGTGCTATAACATATATGTTGACAGTAGCAAAGAAATAATAATAATAATAATTATGTCTATATCAAACTATTTGCTACATCTTTATAATATAAAACATCCCGTATTGAATATTGTTGCAACAAGAAAAATTATATATATGTTATGATTATTATTCTAGAATACTGTTAACTGCAAACAATATAAAAGGCCCGCATGGAGAATTTAATATCCCATTTGGAAATAGTTCATTAAAAGACAACGATCTCTTTTAAACTAGACGTGTTAATGTTCTTTATGATCTGAAATTGAAAGTAAAAATATTTAATTATATATCTGTAGCAAAATATGAAACGTCTGCTACGGGTATCATATATTATAAGAAATTCTTTGATTCTCTATTTCACTTATTTTAACATGTAATATATTATTTTTAGAGACTACCATTAGTTTAACTAGAATGGATGATTTAATTAATAAATGTCAGAACGATCTGTTTTTTTATTCTAATTTAATTAGATTATATATAAGCAATCTTGAGTTTTGGAGCATCGTTTATTATTTATTTAATTATTTACACATTGTGCAGTGTACCTCTGAAGAATATACCTTTCATTAAAGGTCGTTATACTACACTATATCCGTTATTGAGCATATGCCAAGTAAAGATTCAAAAGCAGATCATTGTCGGGTCGTGCAAGCGAGTAATAGGTCAGTAAAGATACGATTGTAGCCTGAAAAAATTTGTTACTCACGCATTTCTATTAAGCTATATAAAGCGCAATTTGTGGTATTAAGTCCCGGAAAATCACTACACGGCTTTTCCAGGAAAAGCGGAAAAGTGGTCATGTTTTGAAGTAACTTAACTTAGGAACCGCTTCTCGTAGAAAGATTATTTTTCAAACTTTCAAATAACAAACTTTCTTCGTCAATTATATTTTCTCCATCAGTGTCTTTTGCAATCTCACAGTTAACTCCTACGCAGTGGGCACATATAGTGCAACATTTTAAGCCAGATTTGACACTACAACTTTTCTTGCATGCGGATTTGCAACCGCAGCTTACCATATTCAAAATGAAACTGGATGCTACATCTTTCTTCATCTTTAATGGTTTTTTGTTAACTCCTAACCCCACTGTTCAGGAGCACTAATTCTACCCAACTAATTGATGGTAGGCCCTGACTGAGTATTGTCTAGCTGCATCACACGTTCGTGACAAAAAGGCCAGGTCAACATTTTTTACTATTAACATTTTGCTGATTGCCTTGTGGTACATAAAAAATCGCAAGTCATCCAATGTTTTGAATGATTGGCAATTTGTGCCAGCATATAACGCAATTAGAAAACTTTCTCCAGCTTTGGCTATGATATCTTTATCGGACTATGTGATTAAGAATTGATCGAGCAGTTGTTGTATTTCTTTGCAATTTTTAATTAAGTTGCATGCTTTTATCTTTCCTTGTCTAAATAAAGCTGATGTTGTGTCGCATCCTGTCATGGCATGTAAAGGAAGAAATAATTTTTTAAACTCTCCTAGACTTTTAGATATTTCTGATATGTAAAAAATTTTAGCCACTTCTATGAACTTCCTGGGGAGTAAAATGCTACCAGCTAATCATTCTCTTTACTGTACTTTATGGCCGTTTCTGCTATTAACGTATCTGCGTGGCCAGTACCTTCAATGACATTTATATGGTTTTGTTTCAAATATAATGCTAGCATTTAATAAGCCGCATTTGTTATGTCGATTCGCGACGAAGTATTCCTGGGGACATGAAAGCAATGTTGTTTCCGAAAAATTAATGGTTGGGCTCATTTTCCGTTTAGCTGTTCGAACTTGCTTCTGATGTTTTGTGTTTTGGATATATTCATATCAATCAAAAATCATAAGTTTTCTACCAGGAAAGTGCTTTTGCAAATATGACACATCAATTTTAAATATTTCGTTGAAATGAACCCTGCCAGGGCATAAACTTTATGCAAAAGATACCCTTCATCTATGATATAATGCAGTGGGAGTCCAAAATTGCAATTTAATATTTCAGAAGTTTGAAATACTTCCTAGAGGGTTGATTTTCATCCTTTTCTGAAAAGACCCTTATCAAATAGCGAGGGCGGATAATTGGTTAACTCAAATTTAAAGCATTTTTTTAATTGTTCTTCTGATTTTACTGCACAAATTATTCTGTTAAAAAACTGAATTGGATTTACGTCAACTTCAGTGTTGGTTATCTTTGTTGTAGTCAATATTGAATTAAAGGTATTGACTCGGTCCGATCTTTTAAATTTTGTTTTCATAATTCTTTCCTATTATTTATTAATACCTATTTGCCCTAGTTTCTCAACTTTGTCATAATTTACATGCTTATCAGCTACAAGCCCAGTGGGTAGGGAAATAACTTCCAGTGTCATCATCTTCCAAATCGAAGGAGGAATTTATAAAAAATCACTCAGAGATTTTGTTCATATCATTTGTCCCTACATTTTCTTGAGTCACGAAACTCAACGTGCTGTGCGCAAAATTCTGATAAAACATCGCAATACCTTTCCAATTCTTCAGTATACGGTAAAGTTGCTGGTACGCTGTTGCCCCATTTTGTCAAAGTACTTTCTGTAAGGCCTTCCATGAGTTAACCCACCAGTAGTCTTCATAGGACACATTAGTACCTGTTCAATTGTCATATCTGACCAAATACCAGACCAAAACTTATCTGCCCTCCTGATTCATTCATTCTTCTTTACAAATCTGTAATACTTTGTAAATAAAGATGACCACATTTAGCGAATTTATATGTCCAGCCGCGTGAAAAAATTTGAACATATCTTTTGTTACTTTCAAATCCAAATCCCATTTCCTGTCCGCTCTTCTCTTATAAACATTCTCACTAGATCTACCTGTTTTAAATACTGGCACCCAAGTTTTACGGTTCTGTTGCTTTTTAAATTCTCAATTAAGGCTGTAATGTCGTCGTAAATATTCCCCACAACTGTTCCTCTTAAATTTATTTCTAGTTCTGAATCATTCAGTATTTTTCCTGACAACTCCCTAATTTTTAATTTCTTGTCGTTGTATGATTTGTTGAGTTTTTTAATCAATAGATCGGTGAGAACACAGGAAATCAGTAAATTACCCCTTATCGCTCTAGAATAACCGTGTCCAGAAAGAATATGTGGCACGCAATTTTCGTACTATAAAAAGCACGGAATTTTCGTACCACATCTTCCAACCCACTTCCGCTCATTAGGTAACCAGTTGTACCAAGAAATGACATTACAAAGTGAAATCCACCCAACCGTAATATAATACTGGAAAGCTATGGAGTACATGAAACTATTTGGAATGCTGATGGAATATGGTTTTGTAGTGCCAAAGGTAAAACTCATATATCCATTTCAATTTGAGGATGTTCATAAAGTTATTCTGTGTAAGACCCAAAGAAAGTCATGTAACAATAAACTTTTTAATATGTGTCGGCTGGACGTTTTTGAATGACATTTGATTCGTCAAGTACTTTAACATCTTTTAATGGCCGTGATGGCTATACAAAATAAAATCCTGGTATATTTTTTAATTTTCCTGTGTATTCTGTAGAAGGTACCAATTGAAATCGAGGGATGTTTGTCTCTTGAGAAAAAACAGATGCTGGAGTTCCACACTTGATGCCTCCCATGCTGTATTATAGATGGTCAAAGTATTATGGCCATCTCTAGTTCAAGTATTGAAATCGCATTGTCAAAAATAAATTGAACAAATCCTTTTTCAAAATTGCTTGACTGCTGATGTTGTACAATTGATGAAAGAAACCTAATGCTGAAAGAACATCTATTAAATGTCGTGATCCAAACTGTCGGTGTAAATAAACGGACAAAGCAAATTGAAGAGGAGAAATGCACGAACCCGAGCGCACATACGAAATAATGCTTTCTTCAAAAAAGCGGCAATGTTTTGAGTAGACTTTGTGATTTGCTTTTTTTATCAAGTTTGATTTTCCTCTAATTCCTCTAATATCCTCCAGAATTAGTTTAGCAGCTGCTTCAACTGTTTTCATTCTTTTATCTAAATCTAAACATGCCATCATTCCAGTTTTCTTTAATTATTTTCCTATTTGTTGACTTAAGACATAAGATTGCACTTTTATTGATTTGTTCAACTATTAGTACATTATGGCCGTAAACTTTCTGCAATTTTTGTTTTAAATAACGTTCTGAAAAGAAATCATGATCATCAAGTTCAAGACCAGAGTGAAAACTTTTAATTTTTTTGAAAAGTTCTTTAATGGTGAACTGGATATCTTTATTTTCATGTATAAAATCAGAAAGCATTTCTAAACTTCTATGCTTGGACTTACTTAAAGATCGTCCGCTCGAGGTATTTGCAGAAAAAGCAGAGTAAAAACTTTTGAGCCGCTGCAGCAACTAAATCTAAAACACCATTTACTCTATTCTGTACAATTTGCACCCATCATCATATTGTTCTTTTGCTTTTTCTAGTATTGAGTTTTTTATTTCAATAGTCATTAGATAAGCAATGCTTTTCTTTTCATCTGTAGGTAATTTTTCTCTTCTCCGTATTATTTCCGCACAGAAAATACATTGTTATTTAAAATTAAACTTATCACATATAGGTTGTAGTATTTTATGTTGTTCACCTGTTATGGGAGGAAGACGTCCTCTTGCTGGATAAATATGAATTGTAGATTTTCGTGTATAACTTCCGGCACTTAGTAAGTACAATAGCACTACTTAATCCTTCTAACTATTCATGAATCCCATCCTTTTTATCCACACTTATTTTGATTATAGTTTCTAATCCACGGGTAACACAAAACTATCTCACAATCACTCAACAAGCCACCACAAAAAACTCAAACACCCTCACAAAAACTCAAACACATTTTATCTCGCATAACTGAGTTAAACTGAGAAGCAACTGACAGCCAAACCTGATATTGCTGTGCTACTTACTGTCGTGCTTCGACGCGAACCATTTGTTACGGCGAGTTTCAGTCACCGAAGTTGAGTCAGGCGTTAACACGTCGCCTTCTGAGTTTTCCCCCTATAGTCGTCGCATACTTAACTCCATCCCATCAACCATTACTTATTTAAAAAGCTAATAAGATAAGGCATAAATTTTATTTGAATAAAAAAAGAATTCAGGCATTGTCTTCTTAAATTTGGCCACTGGAAAGCAAATTTTTGGTAAAATAAATGAATAGTTCTCATGTTCTCGAAAATTCTTAAAAAATATTAAAAATATCTAAAAAATTGTTAAGAAAAAATTGTATAGCTGGGCTATAAAGCAGAAAATTGAAGACAATAAAATTTGTGATAAAATTTAAAAAAAATAAGCGTCCTATAAGAAGCGGTTCACAAGTTAAGCTGCTTTAAAGAATGACTGCTTTACCGCAGTTTTTCCGCTTTACTGGGCGAAGCTGCGTGGTGATTTTCCGGGACTTTTGGAATTTAATACAACAAATTACGCTCTATCTAGCACAATAGTAATGCATAAGTAACGTTTTTATTCAGGGTAGCCCTGAATATATCTTTACTGGCCTATAAAGCAGATTACAGACCAAAGGAAATGGCACTACGCAATGAGCAATAAGCAATAAGCAACAAAAGATATCGTCTTGATTATATCTACACATAAAAGCAACCTATTTAGAACAGGTTGATTTTGAAAAGAGTGGTGATTGCATATTGTAACGACAAAAATGTTAGACGTATTTAATTCTTGAGATTCTACTGTAGAGATTTTAAATATTTTCAATGATCAAAGGGAATAATGTCTAAAAGATGGGACGTCATCAAAATCAATAAATTCCCTAAAGTCGTTCTAAGTTCACTAATTTTACAAAATAAAATTTATTAATTTCCGAATAAAATAGAGATTTATTCTATCTGACAGAAGTGAGATGCAACAACCATTGCCGAAACATAGTACGAAACATGGCGTAGCTAGCCGATTTGTACGTATACAAGGGGAAACGCAGTGGGGAAAGGATTCCAGTTCTTGACAGTTTTTTGAATCAATTCTTAACCGGTCTTGATCAGTTTTATTTAAAGGTATTTCCTTATTATTATTTTGTTGTCGTGAAAATAATGGCAGACGTTCAGATGTAAGTAGGCGATTATTTTATTATAAATCTGGATAAAGGAACTGAAACAGGTGAAGTAAATATTTCAATGTAAACAAGTTAATTAAGCTAACACTTAATTAACTTTTATTTAGATGTTGCTTATTAGTTTTTATATTTACTTGCGAGGTGAAAATAAAGTGTACCGGTGGAAGATAAATCTTTATGTAAATCAAATAAATCAGAACCGTAGTATATTTTGTTATATTGTCAGCCGACCAATTCGTTATTAATTATTCTCTAATTATTATTATTATTAATTAAATGTTGCACGCTCGTTATTTCATTTATTTTCGACTTAAAATTATGTTGTATCCGTATTAACATATATGTAGATTAAAGAAATCTTAACAGGCACTTGTTTTATTATTTAGAAAAATTCATAGATCCCCAATGTTGTTGCATTTAAAATAAATTATTTTGTATGTTCTACGTTGCTGTCGATGAAGATTGGCTATCCGAGTTTCATTTTGTTGAAACTGAGATTGATGATGGTGACAGAGTTGGAGTCCTAGTAGTATAGTAATGGAGTAGAACATCAATATATTTTCTGGGTTATATTTGCAATATATTTGGTCGCATAGCTTCATCTTCTTGCTCTGACAATATGTTATCTACTAATTCAAGTACAGATCTTTTAAATGGTCGTTTTCGTCCGCAATCCATTTTGCTGACATCTGGCAACAAGCTATGGAAAAATTCTAAAACTACATTTGTTCCTATAATTTGACTTTTCCAAAAATTAATAAAACATTTATCAGCTTTTCCGATGGTATTTCAGTGACATCCAGAATATCTGGCTCGTTGTTTTGAGTTTCCAAGTGTAGTATTTGCTGAAAGATCGGCACACTTATATATATCTTCCTCGCTTTCATTCCTGACTAGTATAAGTATGGAAAAAATGTTAGTATAGCTTTTTGTTCTTTAAGAACTTCTATATTAACTTTACAAAAAACTACGAATCTTTGCAATACAAGAATACGAGTGTAGTATTTGAAAAAAGATTTTATATATATATATATAATATGTTACGTGAATTATAAAAACTTATTTGGTCTGTAATAACAATGAGTAATGAATATTTCTTTGTCTCAATACAGCTTGGTTTAGTACCGTAACTAAATCAACTTAGTCGACAAAACAATCAGTCTTATAGCCTATTAAAGTAATTATGAAAATGTGAATTATAGCCGTGAACTCTGCGATTCTGCTGGTCATTGGAATGATTGCCATGTCGGCTAGGCGAAGCAAAGTATTGATTACACACTGGTCTGGCTTATTCATTATCATGGACAAATGCTTTTCTGCTGTTGTTTCTGAAATTCACATATCAGAAATATGTAATCAAATTGTTTCAAATTTTCGTATAACTGTATTCCAACTGAAAATATTTTCATATTCCTTGAAATAGTCCATATAAGTCTTCGATGTGGTAGGTGGGACGCGTCCGAAACTGCAAGATGTTGGTGAACTTTCTAAATGGAACACACTGAACGTAGAGCTAGAATCGTCATTAGGTTTGCTATAGGAGAGCTAATCTAGCTCGAAAAGTGATGAATCTGAAAACAGAATGGGAAATGTGGCAAGCTATAAATTAAGAAACTCAATAAAAGAGTATCGTTTATTTTTGAAATTCTAGGAATAAAAAATTATAGAGAATAGTAGTGTTGCTAATTACATTTCAAAAATGTATAAAATAGTGCGTAAAAGTAGAAGATCTAAGACACAAACGATTATTATAAAAATATTGTGCTGCTATAAAATGGTTGTACAAAAAACTCTACTTGTTTATGTGCTTGCTTAAACTTGGTTTTTGTTGCCTTAGTATTTATAATAAAGGCTATGGTTCTAACCGCGCTCGTTAAATGATTGACATATTTATTTGAATCTAATTATAATGCAACGTTGTTCAGACCATTGGAGTTTTCTTTCCATTGGAGAAAGCAAATATAAAATTCTAGCGAACTAAGTATGAAAATTATATTTGACATAAATGATCTTCTGAAAAATTGATGAAGGAAGCGTCCAGCCCGTGTGTGAAATTGGAGAAGCTAATACTACATTGTCGGATAAAATGGAGGGAGTGCGTTGCGGCTTGCGAATGGAGACGATCTAGTTGTTGGAGCCAGTTTGATGACATTGACTCATGGTACGGTGATTTGCTTAGGAAGTTGATACGTTGATTCGTGATGAGGTTGACTCCTCGGTGAGTTTGACTCGTCGATGAGGTTGACTCGGTACGCTTGACGGGTGTCCCGTGGTAGCCGACGGCACTTAGGTCTGGCCTCGAAGAATTTTTCGCTAAAATTTTTAAGAAGTGTAAGGTTTCTACCAATAAGAAACGTTCCTTCGTTGGGAATCTTAAAGAACAATATTGCATTGTACCTCCGGCGAAATTCAATGCAGAAACCAGTCAATCAAAAAGTAGTGTTGGCAATTGTACATGGACAGCGTCCAAAAGTCGCAATTCTCCATCCAAGTAAATAAAAACATCCGCTAAGTCATGAACATCGTCGCTGGAACTAGGTTGCGATGTTAGATGTCTCGACCAGATGAGGGAAACGAACGCAGAGCTCATTGAGCCCATTAAAAATGTTCGTTGGAAATAAAATAGCATCAAACTTTCGGTCAAACGAGGGCACCAACACTCGTTGGACCGTATAATTCACGGTCAAACGCACCAACACTCGTATAATTCATCAACACCATTAGTATAAAAACACAAAACTTCTATTGAAATCTCTTAGGATTCGTGTATTAATTTCGGATTCTAAAAGTTAAGTTCTTGAGTAAAAAAACTAAAGTTATATTTATTGTCACAAACCGCACAAACTACTTGATGTTTAAATATTTCTATGTACAAGTTTAGCAATTCAATTATAAAAATGTTATGCCTGAAAATCCATTTATTGGCCATAAAAAAAGCTAACAGGCAAGATCATTTATATATTTGCGTTGGTCTCACCAAATATAATTGTCAGAAGAATCAAACCTCAATGAAAGTCCAACAACAATTGTGGATTTGATTACAAAAAATGAATCATTCTAGTAAACTATAGTTCATGGATAGTGGTACTTCTCAATCTATGTCACCAAAAACAAAACTATTTATAATTTTTGTGCCAATTAATTATAACTCGTTGGCAAAAAGGCAAAAAAATCATTGAGGCTCAAGATTTTCCCTAAATATCTACAGAAAATAGTACGAGACTATTTCAGACACCGATACCTCGTGTACGACGCCAATGTAAAACGAGCCATAATGAAACTTTCAAGCGGTGTTCCACAAGGGTCAGTCATTGGACCCACCTTGTGGAACATCATGTAAGATAGACTACCACCTCGAAATAAGACTACCACCTGGAGCGGCCATTATAGGATTTGCAGATGATGTAGCTGTGATTGCCAGCGCAAAAGAGTCAACTCAACAGGAAAACTAGCCAACAAGTGTGTCAAAATAGTAAACTAGCCAACAAGTGTGTCAAAATAGTAAACGATTGGGTGAAAGCAAACTCATTAAGTCTGGCTCCGGAAAAAACCAAAGCCATTTTGCTAGTTGGTCGTAGGAAAATAGAAATACCTACACTCTTGCGATCATGCGGTTCTCGATCGTAGTCTGAAGTTCACTAGATCACATAAAGTCGGTGGGGAAACAGCGACTGCACGAGCATCAGCCACATCGCAACTTATGCCGAAAGTCAGATGACCCAGGAATACGTAGAGGAAGCTATTGTGCTCGGTAGTGCAGTCAACATTGTTGAATCCGGCACCAGTATGAGCGAAAGGAGTGAAAGTCGGTAAGACAAAAGGTCTTGTACAGAAAGCACAACGAAACGGACTCTTAGCAATAACTGATGCCTATCGGACTACCTCCAACGAGGGGCATCCCCCAATTGCTCTCCTTGTGTACCAAAGAGTGGAGTGCCATAGACTTAAGACAGGCCAAGTGACTGCCAGAAACAAGACACCTACAAAATGGCAGAACAAATCAGAACCTGGTAGATGGACAAACATCCTGATACCGGAAATACAACCCTGTGTTTCAAGCAGCCATGACGAGCTAAATTTCTAGGTTACCCAGTGCTTTCTTGAAGATGCTCCTGAAGACGCCGATCACACTCTGTTCGTTTGCAGCGCATGGATCTAGAAGGGCAGCTCCAAAGAAAAACAAACTCCTCTAACATAATTTCAATCATGTTAAAATCACCAGACAAATGGCAGCTAATCGCCAACTTCATAGCGGGCATAATGAAAACGAAGCAGGAAATTTATCTAAGAAGAAGGCAAGTTAAATGAACTCTAAATAGCTAAACTGAAGAAGGCCAAGAACCATTCGGGCACAAGATAAATAGGACAGGTAGTTTGAACCCCTAATCCACAAAGTAACTGGGATGGGGAATAGGACCAGATACCTGAACGGAGGTTTCCATGAGTAAATGTGTAAACGGCCGTGGTAGCTTCTGGTGTCGCATGTTCACTTGCGATGAGCGTGGTTAACCTATATCTACAAAAAAGCAATCTAAATTATTCAGATGGCTAAATTCTATAAAATGTTTTAGTTCTTTAGGCATTGTTTTCTCTCATGTGAACTAAACAGTACGAAGTGAAACATAACTTAAGCGTTGCGTTTTGAATCAGACATACTTGGATGTCTGATTCAAAACGCAAAACCTAATCTTAATATATCAAAATTATGCTTGGAAATTATGATGAAACAAACGTGCATATTCATTCAAATTGTTGTGTACATTTTTAATTAAACGTGCGTATAGCTATTCGAAGAGATATGTCATAAAACCATTTACATATACAACACAATGCTAATAGAAATAATCAAAGAATTATAAACTAATGCAATACATGTTTTGCTAATAAAATTTACTTACTTTTCATTATCAAAACATGATAGCAATGAATGTAAGCGAAAAGGCATGAACTCACAATGTCAAGTGAAATATGAATATGTATACAGATTTAAGCAGGTGTTCAAAATTAAAAGTACATTATACACCATTTAAGATGTTTTAGTGAAATTATCGCATTTTTATTGTTTTTGTTTATTTGAGATATAAGACTGACGAATTGTAAGAAATTAGAGCTTATCAGTTTTTTAGTTAATAAAGAGATTTTCTGTTTAAATTTGCTAGTGAGCGTTTTAACAAACCCCACGTCCATCTAGCAGTGCTCCAAGTAGTTAGACAACCGCAGTAGTTAATCTAATTACGAGCCGCAAACGTGTAAAATAACTACCCTTTTGTTCAATTTGTTTACGTCTCTCCTGTTTAAATTTAGTTCTCGAATTCAAAATATTAGTGTATAATTCAATCGCTAAGTACCTTCTGATCTAGCAGATAGTAGGGTGGCTTTCCTTTAGTAAACCCGGAATTAAATAAACTAGTGGGAAACTGTCTAAATCCATCCAAAATCAACGTGACAATATGTAACGAGCCATTTGGGCATAAAACGTCAATCTACTACATTTTTCGACACCTGCGTAAAATTGAATAAGACCAATGTGCGGTCTTTCACAGTTTATACATTTGCCAGGAACTACATGAAATGGCCAAACCCACAACTAAATAATCATTTTATAAAGATTATATACATCTATATTCTGTACGGTATAATGGATTATTCTATAGGATATATTATATTGCAAACTCAAGTCGCATAGGCGCCTTTAAATTCAAACCTATGCCCGTTCGGTTACGTTGTAAAATTCATTAGATAAAGATTTTAATGTGTTGTGTCTTATAAGATATATAATCGTAGCGGCTTGCGTACTTACTTACGTACCACGTATCTAGCTATCAAAATAATTTCTTCCTGAAGAGAAATTATTTATGGGGTGTGTCTGGCAATAAATTATTACATTGTTACAATGGAACAAGAATTAATTCTATTTCCATTGCCTCCATAAAAATTGATTCAAATTCACATATATTGGAACGTTACAAAAATTCTAAAACTTCATACGCATATGATGGAAAAGTAGCCTTTATTCCAGATGTAAATATTTTCCATTCTATACACGAAATACTAAAACGCTTCCTAGTGGCACATTCCACATGCAAATATTTGTCATATTACACGAAATACTAAAAAAGCTTCCTAGTGACACAAAAAGTGGAAAAACGATGTGACTTCGTGGATGACTCAAGATAATTAAGTATTAACAATGTTTATTTTCTTGACCTTCGATTTGTAATTTCCTATTTAAATAAAACTTCCTGGGAATTAGGTCTAAGTATTGTTTATCCTTGTAAGGGGTGATGGCGGTGTAAGGGATTACTTGTAAGGGGGGGGGGTGTAAGGAGTGATGGCACGACATGGTCAATATAGCCAATCCGACCGCCAACATCGCCTGCCCGACGTTGGCGGATGGAATGGCATAGTCATTGGAAAGTACTATGTCATCCGGATGACTATGTCATCCGGTGCACCCTGCTGTAAAAATAAAGAGGCTCTGGCGACCGAGCCACAGCAGTATAACCGTTCAACCTAGAACGAAGGAAATATCGTTCTAACTTTGACCTCCTATCAACCCGCACAGGCCAGCGTAATAGGAAATGGCTAAATTCCTCTCGATATAAATCATGAATCATGGCGACCCATAGAGCAAGCCGTCAGAAACTGGGGAAGACCGCCAACCAGATGTACAGATGTTGTAACAGGCATCTCGACAAGGTGGATTAATGCTGCTCAGGACCGGGAAAATTGGGGATTATTGAGAGAGGCCTATGTTCAGCAGTGGACGAGACAGGCTATTTGATGATGATGATGATGATTTTTTATTCTTACAAATGTCGACTTTTCGGTGGCTATTTGCCAGCATCTTCAGGACTCGAAAATGAATATTCTATAAAATTATAAAATAAAATCTATGAAGTTATATAAACGTAGATATTATATGGTGGGTTTCTGGTTTATGCTCTTTAGTGCCTCTTTGACTTGAGTACTTTTTCTCTGTTATTTTGTTTAATTTAGTATAGTACCATACCTAGCTTCCCTAGTTGCAAAAAAGCTTTCGAGAAGGAAAATAGCCTGTAAAACGTTTAACTGTAAGTAATTCCTGAAATGAGTTTTTAATGGTTCCTGAAATAAACCTTTAA
This sequence comes from Adranes taylori, assembly GCA_009867245.2. NCBI lineage: Eukaryota > Metazoa > Arthropoda > Insecta > Coleoptera > Staphylinidae > Adranes > Adranes taylori. The sequence goes on along the minus strand of WYDF02184784.1, from coordinate 1,778 downwards.
TACTGTATATCGATTTTGGGCTGGCCACATCATTAATGTTAAAACTATTTACAATATTTGCACAAAAAGTGAGAGTGAACAAAGCGACTTTAGATAGATGGCAAAAAAAGCTTGAACAAAATATGGATGCATTCTTTCTCCGATTTTGTTTAACATTCATACTCAATACAATATATAAGATTTATTGGGACAATCAATAAATATCCAGCTACACAAAAAAAAGGAAACAAGAAACATATAGCTATTACCGAGCACAAGTTGTCATGAGTCATATGAGAAAAGTGGTCTTACCCATGAAACTACTATCCATCCAACTGGAACATATTTAATCATTGGAAAGTACTAGGAGCAGTGGTAAAAGATTGGAATATTTGTTAAAAAACTACTTTAATTGTTTGGAGTAAAAGGCTGTCCGATTTATATTTATGCCAGTTCATTTACTAACTAACTTCCAAGGAAGCATACATGAGAACGAAATAATCTGTATTTAGTAGAAAACAAACAAATTACATTTAATTCTCAACCTTTTCCTAAGCCGTGTACCAAATATATTAATATAATCGATGCTGCTGACAAAGTTTTAAGAATTGTCAAATGCTATTATTATATGTTTTTCTATTCTGGTTCCAACAATAAGGTATTTTTAAGCACATTTAAACACAATAAGATATATATTCTAAATCACTCAGTAGTAGTTTCATAGTAGGAAGCCGTATATTTAATGATGAGAAACTGATAAGATTGAATATTAATATACACAAACATATACGCTAGACTTGTTTAATCGAAATTACACTCCAACAAACTATATGAAAGAAGACGAATAATGGAATAATTTTATCTTATCGTAGGAGTTAATTATATGCCGGCTATTTTTTGTAGATATTATGTCACTGAGAACCGATAATTTGTTGAATATTTTATAATATAATGAATGCTTTATATGCTGTTTAGATACGTAATTAATGGCTAGTGTCATTTTACCATATTTAAACGAGTGAATATTATGTGAAATAATTTAGCGAAGGCTAATGGCGCCTGTTATTTCTGTGTATCTGTGCTATCTAAACAGATGAACTGCGCTTGTGTAGAGATGCTTACAGGGATTGTTATCCAGGTAATGCAAAATATTCCAAATCAAGTAGCATATTTATATCTTACAAAGGTTTATTAACCCTAGACTGGTAAACCAAGGTAATTTTGGTTCTACGTCATTTTCGTGCATCACATCTGTGCATCTTGCAAAGTATCAATTTCCCACACCGTGTAAATTCGCATCAGTGTAAGCATGGTCATCGGCAGACATTTTTGAAAGGGGGGGGGGCTAATATTATACTATAGTACTAAGCTTGTGTATAAAGATCTAAAGAATAGTTTAATTTAGATCTAAAGGATCTAAAGATCTAAAGAATAGTTTACATTAAGTAGAAAAGAAGAGATGGATGAAATGATAGAGAAAGTGAAGAAATATATGGATAGGAGAGGATTGGAGGTGTATGTGGAGAAAACAAAAGTGATGGTGTATACGAAGGTAGGGAGAGAATGCAGAAACGATAAATTTTGAATAGGTGGGCATAAACTTGAAAGGGTGAAGAAGTTCAGATATTTGGGATTTGTGCTGTCGCAAAATGGAAGGTATAAGGACCGTATAGAAATGGTGACAAAAAAAGCGAGGGCGGCGACGGAGAGAATGAGAATGATATGGGAGAGGAAATTTGGGGCATCTGTGAAAATGAGAAATCGGATAATGTATGTATGTGTGAATGGGATTGTAATGC
>WYDF02184673.1:0-21851 GCA_009867245.2 Adranes taylori | reverse complement strand
AAACAAACCTTTATTGGCATAAACATAATAGCATTTACAATAAATTTCAGAGGTAATTAGCAACAAATAATTACAATTCAAAAATCATTAGAAATACTTAAATATCAAAAGTACTTATATTTCACCCCCTATGCAAGCCCCCTTTCAACCTCCTTCACCCTCATTTTTAGGCGCTCATTTTACTCATTTTTAAGAACTGTCCTAGCATTATTTACTAAACAGAATTTGTATAAATTTTGCACCTATAAACCCTCAAAAAGCCTCAAAACTACAAAAATAAATGAAACTAAACGAAACTAAACAAAACACCTCCTATCTCTTACTTTCCTCCCCCAAGAAGGCATAAGGAATAAGGAATATTTGCCCTTACTTTATTTCTCTTCCTTACTTACCTTCCCTCTTCTTTCTCTCGTCAATAATTCTGTCATTATCCTTATACCTTTTATTGCTCCACCCAAACACATTCTTATATTCGCCAACAAACACATTCCCGGACATGTATTCAACCAATGTTCTCACCTTCCCCCATCTATTCCACATATTCTCTCACTCTCATTCATCCAGTACCTGTTTCCCCTTTCCTCACTTCCCTATTTAAATTGGCCAATCATCCTTTTTTTCCATGGCTATATCTGCTGTCATATACTCTGGCATTCCCACCCAATTCATTATACTATAAAATTTCCTATTATATCTTCCATTCTTTATTTTTTCATCTTTCTTGTGACTCAATATCATTCACCCTTATCTCGACTTCATTTACAGCTTCGTCCACATCACACATTTTCTCCACCATATTTCCGTAGACCATCCTATTCTTTCGTACACTTTCTTCCTTTAGTTTGCCCATTTATTTAAATATCTACCCCTTCTTTCCCCCTCCATAATATTCAAATAAACAATTTCACCAATCTCACATTCTCATCCATCATAAGCTTTTTCTCAAACCTTACTAACTTCTTTATTCCTTTATTCCAACAATTTTTAATTATTATAATACATACGTAAGGTGTAATGTTAATATCCAACGGCGTTGATGATAGGAAATAAATGTTCTTACATTTGGACAACAGTATGCATTCAAAGAATTCATAATAATAGGTTTATATATTTAGGTAATAATAAATAAAAAATTTGACAAAAAAATTTAAGTGGATATCTTTATTAACCGGATAAAATAGTTAGTTACTTGTAGCATGGGTGTAGGTAAGGGGGATCGAGTAAGTGTTCGAACCAATTTTCGAAACAATTTCCACTCAACAAAATGATATATGATAATACTGATACATGAGAAATAACAAAAAATTGAAAACTCATCAAATGACAGAAATGACTCATCATGACTCATCAATGACCCATCATGACTATAATGTGACTCATCAAAATGATATATGACGTATGACATATGATGTGGGTAATGTTACCGCATCACAAGTGGCAACATTATTTCCACTCAAAGGTGGTATGTCAAAAGCAAAGTTTTTGAATGCTTCAGCAGCTTCTCGAAGTAATAAAAATCGCGGTACACCCAGTTCTGTTTGATATTCGGGACCAGGAAAAAGGCAGTAGAGCATAAATCAGGAGAATGAGACATTGATTCCATCTTGTTCTCCTACAAATAATCGAAGTGTAGGAGAGCTGGTATTCATGACATCGATGACATTACGGTCTGGTACCCCATCTTTCAAATACAAGGTAATATAATCAATTTAGTATTGATTATGTTACCTTATCACTAGTCTAGGAATTAGATTATTGGTAGATTGTTTCATCATTGCTTATTTAATATAACTGCATTTAATTCAGATCTCTTAAATAATGTTATAAGCATACAGTCACACGTACGCGCATTCATATTGTAAAACGATTTTCTATTTGGTTTGCTAAGCCAGGTGATGTCCAGAGCTAAGCGTTTTCATTAACAAATGCAATTAACCGATGTGAAAACAGAGGGTTCTGACGAAGGCTATCACCTATGCCAGTAATGTGTATTTACCCTTATCTGTCTTTTTTCAGCCAATTTAAACTTCCTAAAAGCCAATATGCAGTTTTCGAAGTAATTAACTGTCGTAATTATTCACAAAGAGTTTACACTTCTCCTTAAAAAGTGGTACCATCTATATATTCTTGATAGTAATTAATTGGTCAATTAGCTCAACATTAATTACCTCAATACATGATTAGAGTTCATAGAGCCAGTATAATATTAAATTTTTGCTTATTGACTTTTCCCGTACTTTCAAGCCATTATAACTGTTTGCATATTAAATCTCGGTCAGCCTGAAGAAATTTTAAAGTATAAGGTATGTATAGGGAACCAAACGATACCAATATGAGGGATCTAACTTATGGTGAATGTTGTTTATACTTATATCTACAGGCTGCTTAAATACGGGATTTTATTTATATAGTGGAAAGAGAGGAGCATTCGGCAAGAAAATATATTTTTGTAAGTAAAAATCTGCTAAGTTCAGAAATAACCCAGCAAAGTTATTTCTTGGATCTGGGAGACTAATAGTCAAGTAATGAATGCAAATATAATAAAAAATCTAACTATTGAAGAACCAAAAAAAAAAATGTTCGAAACAAGTTCTAAAAAAATATATGTAAACGGCTGAAAGCTCCCGGTCAGAGAAAGGCAGCATTCGGCCAGAGGAAGGGGAGCTTTCCCCTTCCTCTGGGTTTATATCAAAAGTTGATATCTTAAAACAAAAGTTGATATCTTAAAACAGTCAGTTGACAACCAAATAAAATTATGGAAGTGAAATATGATGCACTTCTTGCAGTTCCAGATTTTGGAGGAGTTGTCATGAAGGGATATTGTATCACTATTGCTGGACGATAAATCATAAAACGAGGGTGGTTTGATTTAAATCTAGCCTTCGATAGATGGCGTTCCGTGACAACGAACGTCATATTGGTTTTGATATCTGCCATCCAACACATGATGTCTGTCAAAAATCGAAGCAAAAAGAATAATTATTTTGGTTTTTACAGTCATCGCGAACAAACTACTTTTGTGTTTTGTGAAAAATGGAAAAAGTAGAACATCGATCAGTGATTAAGTTCCTTCAGAAGAAAGGGATAAATAATGCAGAAATAAGCCGAACTGGATGCTGTTTATAGTGAGTCTGCTCAGTCGCTAGCAACAGTTACATTTTGGAAAGCTGAATTTCTTCGTGATTGTATGAGTATTTTTGATGATGACCACCCAGGGCCCTGAAATATGTTCACTGTAGCAGAAATCGTCAACAACAGCCATGATATGATTATGGCAAACCGTCGAATCAAAATCCGTGAATCAGCAGATGCTGCAATCATATCAACTGAACGTGTAGATGCCATCATACACCATAGGATCCAGAAGATTTTTTTTGTCGCTACGTCGCTGTTGATGAAACGTGAACTGTTGATGAAACGGGTCCATTACTACACCCCGGAGGCAAAGGAACAGTCAAAGCAGTGGAGAAAAAGCGGCGAAGGCCCACCAAAGAGGACAAAGACAACCCGATCGACTAGTAAGGTGATGGCGACTGTTTTTTGGGATGCGAATGGCATTATTCTTATTGATTATTTGGCAAAGGGTAAAACCATAACTGGCGATTACTACGTAGCATTATTGGACCGTTTCGACGCCGGATTGAAGAAAAACGCCCTAGGTTAGCTCGCAAAAAGTTCTCTTCCATCATGACAACGCACCCGCTCACAGAGCGGCCGTTGTGCAGGCAAATTTGAACCAATTAGGCTACGGATTGATCTACCAACCACCATATTCACCAGATCTAGCCCCTTGTGTCTTCTTCCTGTTCCCAACCCTACAAAAAAATTAAGTGACATGATGAAGTGATGACCGAAACTTCCGACTACTTTGAAGAGCTCGAGCAAAATGACTTTTCGGATGGGATGAATAAGTTGGAAAGTCGTCTTGAAAATTGTATTGCCTTAAAAGGGGACTATGTTGAAAAATAAATGATAAAAAAAACAAAAATCGTGTGTTTTCTTACTTAGGCTAGATTTCCGTCAAAGCACCATAGTAGTGTTCCACCTTGAACTTTTTTATGTTGTATGTTTTCATTTGACTTAAATTTCTAAAAACATATCTTTTAAAGCCTTTCTGTTTAGTTTCTCTTTCTCGTTCAATTTCTTCCAATCTATCGGGTTTTGGAGAGTCTCTATAAATTCTTGGGTTAGAAGTCATCCATTTATTTTCAGTTTCTTTTCTTATTACCATTGGAAATGGCCTTATAGTTTCTGCTGTAATTTTTAGCTGTTTCTTATAAACACTGCAAGATGGTGTAAGTTACAACAGGGTCGGAGCTAGGAGAGGGCAAAATGGGCAGTTTCCCCAGGTGCCAAGTAAAGGGAGTCGCCAGGAAGAGTTTTGACATAACATAAATATCAGGTATTTCGGATTTTAGTCTTGTAATACAGGAGTTATATTTAACAGACTTTTTTATGAAAGCATTTAAAGTTTTCAGGAGATTTCTCGACTATTTCTGTAGATTCAAAGCGAAATCAGTAGACCTGGCAATTCTGGCTGACTGACCAGCTCAAGCCTGCCGCGTTGGATTGCAGTAGTGGTCAGTCAGTTGTGAACTAAACGCTCTATTGTATGTATTATATGTACGTTTGTTTGATACTTGACATTGGTCAGTGAAAGTTCTTTAAACTTTGTTAAATGTCGAAATAGCCATCTGAAGCTTTCTACAGAAAGAAAGTAAAAGAAAGAAATGAAGAAGCAATCAAGTTTAATGTCATCATTGTTACAAAATAGTATTCAGGAAGATTCTAAGGTTGAAGGTAAAAACTTGTACTTATATTTTAATTTTTTAAATGTTGTGTATAAAATTTTTATGTAAAATGTATCATAATAAAAATGTATTAGGTACATAGTTGGAATATTTAGAGCTCTCAACGTTTGTCCCAAAAGTTGTTTCATAGGTCATGGCAACAAAGAAAAACGCGTTTAAAGCCTTTTAATAAGTGTTTTATCAAAAAGGGCCAACAAAATTTTAATTTAGTTTTATTTGTTGTTTACAGATCAGACTACAACTGTAGATTAATTTGAGTCAGCATCAACTATTGAAAAACATGGATCTGAGCCGAATATATGCCAAAATGATTTAATTGATATGGACGTGGAAGAAGAAAACTGCCAGCGCCAGATGAGTCCTCAGTTGACGCCTGTGCCACTGGTACAAGCACAAATCAGGAGGATGATTGTGAGTACAATTTGAATTACAATGATCCCGGAACGTGCCCAGTTAGTCTTAGTGATCGTCAAAGATGTTTCATAGCAAAAATGAAAGATGAGCATATACATGATCCTGATTTAAGTAATAGCTACAGGGAGAGACGAAAACTCACAAAAGACTAGTTTTTCAATGTTTGGAAAAATGGATCAAAAGTCAAAAGGTCATATTTAGCTTACAGTGAGACACAGAGAGCCTTGTACTGCGTTTCTTGTAGGTTATGTTCTCATCTACTTTCAGATAATTAATCCAAACTATCTTACTTAGCCAAAAAGGAGGGCTTTGTTAATTGAAAAAAAAACTAAATCAGAAGTTATCAGAACATGAGAACTCTCTGAGTCATAAGCTCTCGTTCGTCTCATGGAAGAATTTATAAGCTTCCCTTGATAAATGGGGCATTAACAAGGAACTTCAAGACCAAATAGAAAAAGAGGAATCTCATTGGAGAGAAGTGTTACGTTGTGAAGTCGGTGCAATCCTATTTTTAGCGAAGCAGGGCAGTTTACTTAGAGGAACAAAAGAAACATGTAGATCTAATTTAGCAGATCCTGCAGTGGAAAATTTCTTAATACTATTGAGTTAATTTCTCACTACAATGTTCCCCTCCGGCAACATATCGATCGTCACAAGAAAGCATAGCTTAGTTATTTTTCCCACACAATTCAAGATGAATTCCTTGATCTAATTGCGAAAAAAATTAGGGAAGACATAATCACAGATATCAAAGAAGTAAATATTTTTCTTTTATTTTTGATTGTACTCCAGATGTTAGTAACCACGAACAGATGACACAGGTTACTCATTATATTAAGATGAATGAAGCAGGATCAAAAATTTGTGAGAGCTTATTAGATTTTTTCACTGTCAGTGATAAAACTGGTGAGGGTCTTTTCAAAAGCATTAAGATAAGCTCAGGTGGGCTGGTTTGGATCTGAAAAATTGCAGAGGCCAGTCATATGATAACAGAGCAAATATGGCGGGCAAGTATAAGGGAGTTCAGTCAAGAATAATCCAAGAAAAGGAACTGGCTTATTTTGTTTCATGTTCGGCTCACTCGTTGAATCTAGTTCGAGCACATTTGCGGAGGCATGTGTAGAAGCACAAACTTACTTCGGTACTTTGCACAGTGTTTTGCACAGTGTAGAACTATTTTCATGCTTCAACATCAAGATGGGATGTTTTAAAAAATATAATTTAAAATCAGAAAGTCAAATAAGATGGTCTGCCAGGCTTAAATCAGTAGACGTCATCTACAAACACTTAGACAAGATTTTTGATGCTTTTGAAGAACTAGAATGCAATGAATTTTCATCACCAGAAACAAACTCTGAAGCTAAATCTCTCTTGTGCAGTCTTAAAACTTTTGAGTTTGTTGTGTTGACATGTTTTTGGTATGAGGTTCTGAAGAAAATTGATCGAGTTAATAAGTTCTTACAAAAAGAAGATGCAACCGTAGATAAGGCAGCAAGAAACATTCAAAGTCTTCTAGACTTGTTATCATCACCAAGACACATTTCTGTGTCACGATCGATTGATGAGACTAAATTCTTGGCTAATAATATGGGTATTAATCCAGAGCATAAAGACGTCAGGAAACGGACAAAAATGATAATGCCTGGGGAAACATGTGGAGATGGCGCGTCTGAATTGTTAAAAAAGGAGGATCGGAGGATCTAGGAAGATCTAGGAAGATAAAAAAGGAGGATCTAGGAAGATCTATTTAGAAAATCTCTTTTTGAAATAATTGACAGAATTGTTAGTGAACTCACCAAAAGTTATTATGCACTTAAAATAAATGATGACAATTTCAGTTTTTTGTGTGGGAGTCAAATTCAAAAACTTCACGTTCAATCGCTGAAAGACAATAAGAGAGAATTAGCTAACTCTTATCCGAGTGAATTAAATGAAGAAGAACTCATAAGTGAAATAGAAAGTTTTAAATTCCATGCTTTAAAAGCAGAAGAAGGATTACAAGAAGCAACAGCAGCACCTACCTATGTTACAAATTATGCACAAAAACAAACTGGAAGAAGGTTATCCAAATATTTTAATAGCCTTGAAAATTTTTCTGACTCTTTCTGTATCTGTTGCATCTGGAGAAAGAACTTTCAGTAAATTGAAGCTTATAAAAACTTATTTAAGAAGCACTATGAAACAGAAAAGCTTAGGGGCAGTGGAGGGGCGGGGGGTGCCAAAGGCAAAGCTTGCCCCCTGAAAGTAAGCATAGTTCCGGCCCTGACTGACAATATTCTTATATCAGTCAAAATATTATTCTTCTCGTTTGTAATACTTTTGCGGACCTAATAAATTTCATATCTAGCTTCTTTTTCAAAATTATCATTTTCATCAATTTTTTTTCATACTTATCTTCTATCTTATCATTTTCATCATTTGCTATTTTTACATTTTCATCGTCTATTTTATTTATTTTTTTATCATCTGCAGTTTCTATAAGCAACAAGGGTTGATCCGTTACAAAATTTGGAGTAAAATCGTCATCACTAAAAGCCAACTTGGCTTTTTCTTTTAAACAGCTTGTTCAATGGCCGAATTCCAGGGTTTTTAAAGCTAGTTAGCCTTTAAATACGCTCGATGGGTGAGTTCGGAAATATTTTTTAAATGGTTTTACCTTGGCGGTGCGATAGCATCCAGTCATTTAATGCGATGTTACAAAAAAATTTAAATGGCCTTAAAACTCCGACATTGTATGAGTCGTATGAGGAGTAAAACTTAATAAAACATTGCCATTTTCTTTACAGTATTTAACGAATTCCTAAGCTCGTAAGATAGTGATTTATAGTTGTCAACTAGTAATAATATAGGGCCGTGAGAAGATCAGCGAATATACTTTAAGATGTGCTGCAGCGCAGTGGGAAATAACTCCGCAATCATCCAGCCAGATGTGTTCAATAGTAAACTAGAAAGTGGACCATCAGTGACGAAATCTTCCACATTTCTTATCCTAGGGAATATATAAACGGGAGGCAGACCTTGTTCAGAGGCACTCATGATTCCCATTACCAACTCTTCCTTTTCGCCAGAAGCATCTTGTGATGCTTGCTTTTTTCCTTTGGTAGAAGCCTTTCACAGGCTTCATCCCAGTGGTGATTCCAACCTCCAGTGGTGAAAATTTTAAATGTGCCAATACTTCTTCAAGGGGTTCAAACTGATCCAGCTTAAACTTGTTAAACGGTGCGATTGTGTTTAAGCGGGTGCTGTCCGACTTCCGTTAAGAAAGTTTTCGGTGATGTGCCATAAACCCTCGTCGTCATCCGTTTATGACCTGCTTTTCCTGATGCCATTCTGAGGGAATATGGCAAAGCAGTCCATAATTTAGGCCAGAACACCTCTTAATGTATGCTTATAACTCATATGCTTGGTCCACTGTAAATACCTGCCGATTTGTGTGGTTTTTGAATATTTAGGTGAATCTTCTTCACTCGCATTGCCCGAGTCATCCAAATTTTGTCCCAAACACTCTTCTTTGGGTTTCTTTAGTATTATTAAATTTTGATCAACTTTGTGACGTTCATCTTTTTATTCAGTGGCCCTTGGCGGCCTGGCCTCTTTTTCAGAGTAAGTTCCATTAAAATAACCATTAATTGCTTGTTTCATGCTGTTTTCATCTATTTGGTTCCTAGAGGCGTTTAAAATTTGATTTCGCGGCATATTTATAAAAAACAAATTTAGTTGCATTTTGCAACATAATGGGAGCATCCCGCTACGGTGGGATGTACACCAGTCGAACTACCATAATACTTGAAGATTCTAGGTACAAACAAAACTAAATTATGAAACCACTATTTTAAACAAAATTTCTTTAAAAAATGTAACACAACAATTCTTACCTATAGATACTTTCTTACTTTTTTTTCCTTAGAAATTCAGAAAAATGCAAAACACGCGCTTATCCTTAATCAGATTGATGAATAATAATTGGAGACCCTAAAATCACTACATTTAGGTGGCAAATTTAAACTTTATTGCAAATAAATATTATGGCCGAATGGTCCCCTCTTTCCCCTACTAATGTTATGTAAATTACTTCATAAAATAAATTTGTATAATTTGAAGTACATGAAAAAATAGTCTAGTTTATCAGGATACCATAACAATTATCAGTAGCAGTTGTATTAATTGCAATTAATGAGAAATTCGTTATATTGAATAAAAGTAAGAAATCGTTGTTCTAAGAATTATTGTTGGACAAACATTTCTCAAGAGCATTTTATGTTAAATGTTTCGTGTTTTTTATCAAATATTATTTAATATGGCATGAAATAAAAAAGGATGATTGGGTGTGGTAGTGAAGAACGGGGTAATAGGCACTGGATGAATGAAGAAGAGAGGAAGTGTAGAGTTTGTGGTAGGGGGGATGAAGCTAGGCTCCATTGGATGAGAGAATGTGAAGGGATTGAGTTGAAGGAAGAGGAAAGAATGTTTGGAGAGAATTGCAAGTTAAACTTAGGGCAAGAGGGGAGCGGAAGGAAAATTATGGAAAAGTATTGAAGGAACTAGTGAAAAAAAGGGATGGAGCATAGGAGAATAATGATGGGGCTGAGAAGAGTTGGTGATAAGTGTACTAAGGGGAGTAAGAAAGATGAAGGAAGGAAGGAAGGAAAGGGAGAGAAGGGGGAAAAGGAGAAAAAGGGGAAAAAAGAAAAAAGGATAGGTGTGGGCTAAGTAAGGAAGAATGGGAGGACAGAACGGAAGCAAGAAGGAAATGACTTGTTGGAGAGGGGTTAAGGGGGAATTTTGGGCAACTAAAAGATGAGAAGAGGAATAGGGATAAGGGGAAGAGAAAAGGGATGAAAATGAGGAAAGTTTGATAGTAGGAAGAGATAAGGACAATAGCCTTCCCTTCTCCCTCGTGGATAAAAAACAACACTTTAGAGTTTTGTACTAGATTTGGGAAATTTTGGTTTGAATAATTTTTAATTTTCGTTTTTGTTGTTTTCTTTTGTTTTAATTGTAATTACCTTTAGTTAATTGTGTTGAAATTTATGCCAAAAAAGGTTGTTAATATACTATTCAATATATTTAAGAAAATGATCGTTTGTACGAGTCTTGCTACTTTTAATTATGATTAAAAATGCGCAATTTAAAGAAATAGATATTTGATAACGAAATGCAAAAGTTTTCATTTCTCTAAACATTCTCGTGGTGATAATGGCATATAAAATATATGACCCTATTAAATTTATAAATCAATTTAATTTGAATTATACGAGGTGTGATCAAGTAATACCTGGAATAATTAGTTTTCTCGAATAGTCTTCATTTTTTCTCAATGTTAATATTGTTCCCTGCAAAGTAATCCCCATTAGACACAATTTACTTCTTTCAGCGTTTTTCAACTTTTCGAAACAAGACTAAAATTCAATTTTCGATATGGCGTTTAAATGCTTTAGTTAGCGATTCTATCTTAATCTAGTGAATATTAGCATAACGTCGTCGCAGAGTGCCATGTAGGAAGAATTCGGAGGATGCGAATTCGGAACGGTGTTGTTTTTTTGCCACAAATTCGCGAACAAACAAGGAAGAGTGAGCAGGTGCAGTAACAGGTGCAAATTCTGACGTTTATTTCGGATTGCGTAAAGTACACGGGGTAAAACTTTTAGGTATTACTACTTTTTATTGACCATACGACGTGGTGGTTAAAACTCATAGTACATTATGCCACTGATGTTGAAGAAAACAGTTATTACAACCTTCACATTCAAGCGAACTGGGCGAGCTGTTTTCGATCTTGGCTCTTCAAGAAGCTTCCATTGGGACAATTGGGCCTTAGTTTCAACGTCACATCCATTCACCCACGTTTTGTCACTGCTTATAATTTGTTTGAGCAATTCTCGATTGTTGTTGATTTCATTAAGCAGCTTCTGAGCAGCATTAATTTGCCACTATTTTGATCGAATTTCAACAGTTTGGGAACAAATTTTGCCACTCGTCTCATGTCCGAAATAATAGCTTGGCCAAATGAAATGCCAACAACGTCAGCAATTTCTCTAATAGTGATTCGACGGTTATCCAGAATTATTTTCTTCACTTTTTCGATGTTATTATCAGTTACTGACGTGCTAGGATACCCAGGACCCTCGTTATCTTCAATATTTTCGTAGCCATCTTGAAACCGGTTGTACCATTTATAAACGCTTATTTTATTCATAGAATAATTACCAAAAGCAACATTTAACATGTTCAGCACTGTGCTACCTACACTTCAGTTTATTCTTAATGCAAAACTTTTACAGAAAAAACTTTGCCACATTTTTTCACAAATCGAAAATCGCCGTGACACAAAAACACAGGTAGCAATAAAATAAATAACAAATATGGCTACAGTTGTCAAGATTGGGGAAATATCTATCAACAAAACAACAGCAAAAATTTGACAGTTGGACTTCTACAACCCGCGAAATTTAAAAACTCCGCGTATTATCTGATTATACAATCTAATTAGTAATTAATTTTATTGTTGAGTTAAGAAGAAACTCTATGTATAATGTAGGTTACAAATGTACTAGTATGTGACATAATGTGTAAAAATCAGTTGTCAATAAAAAATTATTTAATCAGTTTGCTTGCTTATCGTTGAGTTTATATATAAACATTGTAAAACAAAAATTACAAGGTCTATGTAATCACTTTATTCCTTCTCAAAAAATTCTTCTGAAAAATAAACAATTGGATTTTTTACAAGTCTCATTTTTTACGAGTCGAATTTAAGTATTCGATCAAATTGCTAAAGAATCCGAAAAGCAAAATCCATTTGCAAATGATTTTGTAATTACGTACGTACTTATTTCTTCATTTTGCTGTTTAGTTATTTAAATACATTCCAAGTATTATGTGTTAAAATCAACAGACCTCGTGTATATAGTAAGGTAGAGTCTTGATCGTTATCGGAATTAACCAGACAAATCGCTCCACGAACTAAGAACGGCCATGCACCACAATCCATGAGATCTCGTAAGAGCTATCGATCTGTCCATCGCAATCATGTCCGGACTTGTTGAGGTTCCCCGTGTTGAGTAAAATTAAGCCACAAACTCCATTTCTCGTGGTGCCCTTCCTCCGGAACTGAAACACTCTAGATCTCCTGGAAGTTGCCCACCAAGTATGCTATGGCGGATAACTGATTATCATTGTTTAAGGTCAGAACTAGTGCGGTATCTAATCGCTTTCGAACCTCTGACTTTCATTCTTGATCGGAGACGTTTTTGTGCAAATAGTTTCGGTGTAGGTCGTCCTACGACGGTTTCAGAATTTCCTACGGCGAACATGACGTTCGGCATGCCACAGCCATTCCTTAGAGTCATACTACCGACGCGCTTGAACGCAAACTTGACTAAGAGTTTTTTAATCGCAGCAAAATTAATGTAGGCCACTGGATCTGGAATTATCGCGGCTGCCGGCACCAGACTTACCCTCCAGTAACTTTTTATGGTATTTGGATTGTTTTCAATCCAATAACAAAGACTCTCGCGAAAATCCTCACAATATCACTCCATTTTAAGGCTCCGCTCCCGCTCCGGGATTTAATGTTTATAAGTCGAAATAAATTATTTTCGGAAATAGAATCACATAAATACTTAAGTAATAAACAAAGATACAAACTTGAAAAATCTTAAAATGAAGAACATAAAAATCGACACTGACAATGAAGGATTGTAATATTTTAGATAGATTTTATGGGACATCGAATTGGACAAGGCACCGAATTTTATGATAGGACATAGGACACCGATCTAAAATATTCACTTAACATCTAAAATATTCACATATTCACTAAAATATTCACCTAAAATATTCACCGATCTAAAATATTCACTTATCATCATACATGATCACATGATTAAATGATTAAAAAAGATCGGCATCTTAACCCATTTCAAAGACTCATAAACATTTACGTGTGGAAAATATCTGTTTGTTCCTGATGGATTCCGTATAATTTGACCAAAGCTCAAAAAGGTGTTCTTGTCAATGAGTACAAAGAAATGCTGAAAAAATCCATCGAGCAACTGCAAAGTCCGTATTCAACATCGTAATAGGTGTCAAATCTTCGATATATTCGTACGAGTCAGAAACTAAGCGCGAGAATAAACATCGTACAGTGTCGCGAATAAACATATTCGTTTATAGGAGCGAAGAACAGTTATTGCTAATTGGTATTCAACAATTTGTTTGTCAAAAGTCACCGATGAAATTAAGAAAACCAACCGAACACTTCGTATCTCATTCATTATGATATAACAGGCCTGCATTTTTTCGGTTTTTTATGTTTTCATGTTTTGATTATGCATTCCTATGTATGTTTGCGCGCTGAATCCAAAAATGACCTTAGTTTCTTATCACGTCAGAATTTTTTGCAAGTTGCAATTTGTCAAATACAGAAAAAACAAAACTGGCAATTATAAGACGTACTGACAAATTTACATAGGAAATGCTGCCATCTGTCGGTTTATGATGAATCGTTGACATCATAAACCGGCAGATAGCAGCACGTTCGTCATTAAACGTGTTATACATCTCAGCTGGCTGTCAATGTTGACGCAACCGTTGGTCCGTATCCTCCACGATCTAAAGTATTTCTCTCGGCGGATATAGGCTAAAACGCAAACATACAGTGTTCTAAATGGCGTCAAGAGGCTGCAAAAAGTCTGCAGATTCCTTTTGTTATATTTGTGGTGAGTTAATGGTGTCAAGACAGAAAGACATATAATACCGTTCGTGCGGCAAGTGTATCTCGCGTATTTCGGTGTAACAGTAGGAGATCAAGACAACACTTGGCCACCCCACTATATTTGCTATATGTGTCTTTGAAGGACTGAGTTGGTGGTCAAAGGGTGAAGAACATTGTTTCAGATTTGGTGTTCCGATGGTGTCGCGAGAGCCACAAAATCATAGTGATGATTGTTACTTTTGCTCAACTGATGTTCACGGTTTCAATGTAAAGAATAAAAAGAACATCGTCTATCCACGTCCTGTTCCTCATTGTCCAGATGTACCACTGCCTACGTAACCAGAACATTTACATAAAGTAGGTGGTTCGGAAAATGAATCAAGTGAAGGAACCGAACATAACGAAGTGGAGTACGAACCTGGCAATTCTGCTCCACAACCATTTACACAAACTGAACTGAACTATTTGATTCGCGACTTACATCTGACCAAAGAGGTTTCAGAATTCCTTGGTTCACGACTTAAAGATAAAAATTTGCTCGCAGCTGGCGTTTCGTTTTCCTGGATCAGGTACAGAGAAAGGATTTTATTCCATACTTTTCGGAAGAAGGAGGCTTAGTATTCTGCAATGATGTGTGTGGACTGTTTAAGACTTCAACATTTCGTACAAAAGCTATGATTGGATATTATTAATCGATTCGTCGAAACGAGCCTCATCACAACGGAAAGAGGTATGTGTCAATACCCATAGCGCATTATGTACACTTACAAGAACGGTATGACAATTTACAATATGTTTACGAAAAACTAAAGGAGGCTGTCTTTATGGGTGCGGACATTAGAAAACTTTGCAAAGATGGAAATTTTGAAAAAGAAATGGAAGTTGCTGAAGAAGAAGCCTGGGTCGTCTTTAAAAACGTAGAAACCAAGTTTCTGGGCAACAAGAAGGATCCGAATTTCAAGTCTATCGTTGAGACTATGCTGCAGAAGTACTAAAATTTAGGCTGTTCCATGAGTTTGAAGGTTCATTTCCTACATTCATATTTGGACTACTTTCCGGAGAATCTGGATGATTTTCGTGAAGAGATGGACGAGAGATTCCATCAGAACATCAAACAAATGAAAAAGCTTACCAAGGAAGATGGAATACTACAATGATGGCGGACTATTGATGGATGTGGCACCGAGATGATCCCAGAAGAGCAGACGCACGGAAAAGCCTGAAACAGAACATGGTTGGTCCAAAGAAACGTCGACACAACGACTAAAATGTCGTTGTGCCGACGTCTCTATGGAGTTTTTTCTTTTCTATATTCTATTATATTATGTCTATTATAAGCCGCAAAATAATACGTTTTACACGAAACAAACCTATTTCACTCTGTCATTAAGTCACATATTTGTGATATTTTTCGACATATACTACATTTGGCAAATTGCGATTTGCAAAACATTCTGACATGATGAGAAGCAACTAAGGTCATTTTCGGGTTCAGCGCACACATTGGAATCAGTCATCAAAAGTTAAAAAACAGAACTATCGCAGGTTAGTGTAATGCCAGCTTCCACTCAACACACGTTTAATAATTATCCATTTAAAAGGTAACAACACTGAATTTGCTCGTCTTCCTGTGTTAACCTGATTTATGGCCGAACGACTTCTTTGCGTTCGAGAATTGTTAACAATAAATGCATGGATTTTCATCATCTTAAAAAGCTGTTGAAGCATTGACCAGCCTTTGAAGGACACTTTTTAAGATACCACTTTCAGAGTGGGAAAAAATGTTTCGAAAATGTCTCAAAAATGTCGAATATTTTGAACAATTTGTACAATTTTATTTTCTTTCATTGTTTATGTAAAAGCCTAAACGGTAACGCTCGAATTAATTTAAATATACATCGGAAATTCTAACGTAAAAGCGCATGATGTGTTATCATGTTTTGCAATATCCAAATCCATATAACACGTAGATTTTATATTATTAATATTATTTATTAATATTATTTTACCAGCGAACAGTAAGATGTTACTACATAATCTACTTTATATGCATTTCCTTCCATCGATTATTGCCAAAGCGCAACTATGTCAAGGTTAAACTCATCAGATAAGCCAATTTCCATAACTTTTCATTGCACGATGTGTTATATAGATTTTGTTTTGTTGGATGTGTATAAAAATATAAAAAATGATGCTTGGTCATGTTATTGACTTAAACTTTCCACTATTATTATATTTTATGTAATTGAAAAATTCGTTTGAAACTGGCGCCTCTATAAATTCCAAGCAGCTCTATTAAATGTATAGTTTTTAAATTTTGTGTAAATTGAGGCATAACATTGTACACTTTAATATTTTCATTTTCTAAAATTGAATGTTTCAAATCTTTTGAAGGACAACCTTTAGGGATCAACCATGCCGTGCATCTAAACTGCTGTTGCATTGTTGAACTAAGTCAGTGATGAGCTAATTGAATGTTGAGCAGTTAGAATGTTAGACTAATGAACTAGTTATGACCTGTGAAAATCAACTTTAAATACAACCTGTTTTGACTATTCTAAGGTTCAAGGTTTAGTTCTAAGGTTCAAAACTCCAGGAAACTTCAATTCCTAACTATTGTAAGGTTCCTCAAAAATTCAATGTTTTTACAACTTGTTTTGACATGCCCTGACTAGATCGTCATGCGAACAAGTAACATGTGGTAAGCACGATAATAAGAATCAGATTATTAAGGTGCCAGATCTTCCATAATACATTATATTAAAACCATTCCGACTTACCAAGTCAAAGTTGCAGAAATGCTAAAGTTGACGAGAGTCATAAGTTGTTGAAGACTTTCATTCGCAAGTTAATTGCAAAAGGCCATACTCCTGGGTTCTGTCCTGGGAATTTATTCTCCCGACAATAACGTAATGATATCGTTTATTGTTCAGGTAGTCGTTAGGTAACATCTATCTAAAAACATATACCCTAACATCTACCTAAAAAGAATCTCGTGGATGACGTCACCGTTTTGAAAAGAAATGAAGTCGAGATTTTCTAGTCGGGATTTTTTTTCCAGAATTTTGGATTTGTTGGCAACGGCATAAATCATCAGGCGAAAACATTTCACAAGTTTTTTTTCTGGGTTAACTCCCTTGGAGAAACTAACCACTTGTAACAAAAGAAATGTAAATGAAACCAGTTCCTCAATTACCTGTAGCTTGAAATTTCGAGGTCATAAGATCTACTGTATATTCATCCAGAGCATAAACATAGATCCAAGGGATAACTTCGAGATTCAATAACATACCTTAAACGACGAAATTATTAACTCCTCCGACGATAACAACGAACCAACTAATCTTCTAGTAGATACTATCTATACAAAACCAGCCAACGTCTTGATAATCATGTATGTAATGAGCAATTGTAGGCAAGACAGAGTAAACACTTTCCTAAATTCCTGCCAAAATTACAAGAAGCAGTCAAATATCAATCTTTTGTAGATACCCAAATACTAAAGAAAACAAATTAACAACTATTAGTTTGAAAATATTGTAATTGTTTCCTAGTAACACATCTCCCTTGTCTGTTTCTCATTACGTAAACTTTACTAAACCTGACTAAACCTTCCCGAAACCGAAGCGCTACAGCGTATCGGTTTCGGAACTACGTGCAGTGTTGATACCTTGTAAACATATTTATCTTATTGCGACAGAAATCGATAAAAACTCATGGTTTTCAGTATTCATAATTGTGATTTATCATCGCTCATTGATGCTTTTAACCTGCCATAGTACTGAAACCAGCCTCTAACTATTGGATCTATTTTCTTCGATATTTCCTCTAATGTTGTCCACATAATCCGATGTATTTTCCAGGACTTTATGGTTTTCTTGATCTTCCTCTTGGCTTTGTTGCTGATTGCAGTTGGAAATGAAACATAACAGTCCCCCTTTTTAGTCTTTGCTCCTGTAGCTCTAAAGGTATAGCCCAAGAAATTAAAGTTTTGTGTGGGAAACTCATTTCTCCTATCATCATCCTTACAGTAATCAAACTGGAATTTTCGAGTTTTAACAATAATAATTATTGGCGTATTATATTTCATAATTCTACCATACCTCCACCTAAGCTGATTTAATTTAGATAAAAATCTAATCTAAATCGACACAGGATTATTCGTACTGGCAAAAAACCATTCAAATGCTTAGATTTCGATTCTAGTTTCAATCAGAAATCTAACTTGAATATCAATAAGCTTACTCATACCGGCAAGAAACCATATAAGTGTTTAAAATGTGATTCTAGTTTCACATAGACAGCTAGTTTAAACTACCACATGCATATTTACACTGACGAAAAACCATATCAATGCTCAGAATGCGATCCTAGTTTTAGGGAAAGGGAAAGATTTAAGGGACTAGTTTTAGGAACATAGTCACGGACGAAAAACCCTAGATAGACGAAAAACCATACAAATGTTTTCATGCCATTTCAGTTGTATTCGAAAGAGCAATTTTATAACACACATGCATTCATACGAGTTATAAACCATACAATAAAATTCAATTAATTCTAGGTTCAATTCGAAACCTACTTTAAATCATCACAAGCTTATACATATTGGCAAAAAACCATATAAATGTTCGGAATGCGATTCTAGTTTTATAGAGGTTAAACAGGCAAAATTTGAAAATTTTCAATACGATTTTAGCTGTACACGAAAGATAAATTTAGTAAGACACATGTGTATTCGCACCATATAAGTGTTTTAAACCATATAACTGGTTAAAATGTGATTCTAGTTTCACATAGATAGTTAGTTTAAACTACCACATACATATTAACACTGACGAAAAATCATATCAATGCTCAGAATGCGATCATAGTTTTAGGGAAAAGTGATTTACATAGCCACGGACGAAAAACTCAGTAGACGAAAAACCATACAAATGTTTTCATGCCATTTCAGTTGTATTCGACAGAGCAATTTTATAACACACATGCATTCATACGAGTTATAAACCATACAATAGAATGCAATTAATTCTAGGTTCAGTTCGAAACCTACTTTAAATCATCACAAGCTTATACATATTGGCGAAAAACCATATAAATGTTCGGAATACGATTCTAGTTTTATAGAGGTTAAACAGCCAAAATTTGAAAATTTGCAATACGATTTTAGCTGTACACAAAAGATAAATTTAGTAAGACACATGTGTATTCGCACCATATAAGTGTTTTAAACCATATTAAACCATATTTTAAACCATATAAGTGTTTAAAATGTGATTTTAGTTTCACATAGACAGCTAGTTTAAACTACCACATACATATTAACACTGACGAAAAACCATATCAATGCTCAGAATGCGATCCTAGTTTTAGGGAAAAGTTATTTACATAGTCACGGACGAAAAACCCTACATAGACGAAAAACCATACAAATGTTTTCATGCCACTTCAGTTGTATTCGAAAGAGCAATTTTATAACACACATGCATTCATACGAGTTATAAACCATACAATAGAATGCAGTTAATTCTAGGTTCAGTTCGAAACCTACTTTAAATCATCACAAGCTTATACATATTAGCGAAAAACCATATAAATGTTCGGAATGCGATTCTAGTTTTATAAAGATTAAACAGCCAAAATTTGAAAAGTTGCAATACGACTTTAGCTGTACACGAAAGATAAATTTAGTAAGACACACGTGTATTCGCACGGGTGATAGGTAAATCATGTAAGTGAATCGAATGCGGTTCTAGTTTCAATCAAAAATCTTGTTTGAATATCCACAACCTTACTCATTGTGGCAAGAAACCATACAAACCTTTAAATCTGATTCTAGTTTTAGCTGTAAAACTAGTTTCAACTACCAGTAACTTATTTATACTAACGAAAAACTATATAAATGCTCAGAATGTGATTCTAGTTTTAGGAAAGAGTGATTTAGATAGTCACAAGTGTTTTCATATGGACCAAAAACCATACGAATGTTTTTAACGCCATTTCAGCCGTATTCGAGTTCGAAAGAACATTTTGATAACACGCATGCGTATTCATACGAGTTATAAACCATACAAACGCTTATAATGTATTTAATTAAAACTATACAAATGTTTGGAATGCGATTCTAGTTTTATAGAAAAGCGCAGGTTAAACAGCCATAAGCGCATTCATATGAACGTAAAACCATACAAATGATTGCAATGAGATTTTAGCTGTATTTGAAAACAAATTTGACACGACACATGCGTATTCATACAGCTGACAAGTAAACCATATAAATGAATAAAATGCGGTTCATAGTTTAAATAAAAAATCTAATTTAAATACTCACAAGCTTACTTATACTGGCAAGAAGCCACACAAATGTTTAATAAATCACCACAATCGTATTCATATTGACGCAAGCAATACCATATAAATGTTTGGAATGCTTTTAGTTTTATAGAAATATGCATGTTAAACAACCATAAGCGAATTCATATGGAAGCAAAACCATTAAATGTTTGTAATGGGATTTTACCTGTGCAGGAATACCTGAAAGAGATATTGGATAAAACACATGCGTATTCACACGGGTGAGAGGTAAATCATATAAATGAATAGAACGCGGTTCTAGTTTCAATTAAAAATCTAACCTGAATACCCACAACCTTAGTCATCTGGTGAGAAACCATATATGTAAATGTTCAAAATGTAATTCTCCTTTTAGGGAAAAGAGTGATTTACATAGCCACAAGTGTATTCATATGGACTAAAAACCGTACAACTGTTTTCAATGCAATTTCAGTTGTATCAGAAAAAGCAATTTGATAACACACATGCGTATTTATACGAGTTCTAAACCGTACTAACGTTGAGAATGCAATTAATTCTAGTTTCAGTTTGAAACCTCCTTTAAATCACCACAGGCTTATACATTTTGGTGCAAAACTATATAAATGTTTGGAATGCGACTCCAGTTTTATAGAAAACCGCAGGTTAAACAGCCATAAGCGACTTCATATGGACGTAAAACCATACAAACTTACATGAAAGAACAATTTGATAAGACACAAGCGTATTCAAACGGATGACAGATAAGCCATATACATGAATACAATGCGGTTCTACTTTCAATTAAAAATATAATTTAAATACCCACAAGCTTATTCCATCAGTATGATTCATACTGATGAGAAACCATATAAATGTTTAAAATGTGATTCTAGTTTCAGCTGGTAAACTAGTTTGAACTACTATAAACTTATTTATACTGGCGATAAACCATACAAATGCTCAGAATGCGATTAGATTTAGGGAAAATCACTAGTTTTACATAGCCACAAGTATATTGATGTGGACGAAAAACCAAACAAATGTTTTTAATACCATTTCAGCTGTATAGGGAAGAATAATTTGATAACACACTTTTCGCATTCATACGGGTTGTAAACCATACAAATCCTTAGAATGCAATTAATTCTAGTTTCAGTTCGAAATCTACTTTACATCACCACAAGCGAATTAATATTGGCGAAAAACCATATAAATCGTTGGAATGATATTCTTGTGTTATAGAAAAGCGCAGGTTAAACAGCCATAAAAGCGAATTCATATGGACGTAAAACCATACAAATGTTTGTAATGCGATTTTAGCTGTACACGAAAGAGCAATTTGATAAGACACATGCCTATTCACGCGGGTGACAGGTAAAGTATCGAAATGAATAAAATGCGGTTCTAGTTTCAGGTAGAAAGCTAGTTTAATAACCACAAGATACACACGCAATTATTGAAAATTAGTGGTAAGTAACAACAGGGTGGTGGGGTGTAAGGGGCGAAAGTGCAAGTAGTGATTCAACTGCTAGCCCAAAAGTCAACCTCACCTGCTCGAGTGGTGGCAAAGCTTACCACCCGGTGCACCCTGCCAA
>WYDF02184562.1:0-21851 GCA_009867245.2 Adranes taylori | reverse complement strand
CATATATGATTCGCAATTTTCGATGATTGCTTGCTTAATTAAACAACTATTATAATTAATTTCTGGTTGTGAGATTGTAACGATATCTATTCCCCCAATATGTTTAATTGTATAAAATTTGATTCAGTTTGGTGTGTAATTATAACTAATTAAATAATTATACTAGATAAATGAATATGTATGTTATTATAATTAAGAGTCTCTTCAGTTTATATTGCTTTTCGATTGCACTATTATTTGTATCATTTTATTCTTCTGTGTTGCGTTTAATATAATTTTTTACTTCTCTTGTGAATTTGCTTATTTTATGTATTCTTTGGATATTTTTGGTAATGTTTCAAATTTGTTGATGATGCTATGTACTAATGTCTTTTTTCATGTGTTTGTTTTATTTGTTTTTTATGGGTATTAGTTTTTCTCCTTGTATTATGTTTGTGTACTTCACTATTTTGAGTTAGAGTGATGTTGCTTTTAATTGTTTTGTTTTTTATTTTGTTAGCCAGCTTATATGTTTCAAGGTCTCTTATTTGTCCTATTTTTAGGTTATCTATTTCTTTATATAGTTTATTTGTTCTTATGTACCATTTTTTTTGTATATTGTTTTTACTATTTTATTTTGCATCCTCTGCATTTGTTAAAGGGTCATTTTATTGCAGTTCGTCCAGGCCATTATTAGGTATTGGATAGACGTCGTAATGTATACATTGTACACAAAATCATTTATTTTATTTTTGTAGTTACAGCGTCCTAAGACTTCTTTTACGGGTATTATTTTATTTTCAATGTGTTCAGTGTGTTCTCTAAATGTAAGATTTTCGTCAATTATTAAACCCAAATATTTACATTTCTGTACCTGTTTTATTTTGTCGTTGTTGATATTTATACTCAGTTCTATTTCGGATTTATTTTTTTGCTTAAAAATTAAGTAGGCTGTTTTATCCGTGTTGACGTGTAGGTGACTTTGTTCCAGTCAACTTTCTGACCTAGTCATATCATTTCGGACTAGTGTCTTTATTTCTTCTTTTGAAGTTCCTTTGTAGATTAACGTTGTATCGTCAGCAAATATTATGTAATTTCCTTTTAGTTTTATCTCTGCTATATCCTGTATATAAAGTATGTAAAATATTGGCCCTAGTATGGTACCTTGGGGGAGTTTGCTTTGCGTGATTTAGTTTTATCCCTTATTATAAAATGCTCGTTTAGTATATTTCCAATTTCTTTCTTTGTGGTATATGTTACTCCTTCGCATTTTATCTCTGTTATAGAGTTTTCTTCTTTATTTGTGCCTTTGTTGAGAGATCCATTAATCGTCTTCCAGATTTTTTTGGGTTGTTCCCTGCGGTTCGTAATTTGTTATCTATATGATTTATTTTTGTGTTCCTTACGAGCTTTTCGGTATCCTTTTCTATTTTCTTGTATTGTTCTTTATATAATGTGTTTGTGGGTGATTTTCGTGCTTGATCGTATGATATTTTTCTTTCTTTAATTTTTGTTAGTACTTCTTTGTTGATCCATGTATTATTGTTTCTTATTCTTTTAATTCCTTTTGTTGTTGAATTCTTTTTGCTTTGTTGTAAGGTTTCTATGATTTCTGTTATTCTTGGGTCTGTTATACATTTCATTTTGATGTATACCTCCCTTTTGTATTTATTATAATTCCTTCTTGCAGTTTTGATTGATTTTATTTTTTTCTTGATTAAGATTTTTTTGTCCATTGTAATAAATATACTTTTATGGTCTGAGATGTCCTCATTTTCCAGCATTATTTTTATGTTATGATCATAGATATTCGTGATTACATGATCAATAATTATCCCTGAAGATGGATCATTTATATTCATTCATTCAGGTTGCGTTTTCGTTTATAACACGTTTACTATTCTATGTCCATTTATGTAAATCATATTCTTGTAATTATTTACTTCATCTTTATCTGTTTCGAGTAGGTTAATGTTGAGGTCTCCTACTAATAGTTTTTAATATCCGTATTTGGTGGTCTGTATATAGCGATTATTTCGTATTTGTTTAATGCTTCTATTTTTACTATGCCACAGTTATGCTCCGTGTAAACTTTTATTTGCTTAAGGTGCAATCAGCGCTTCGGAAGCTGTGATTATGTTTAATTGTGTGGAATGCAAACGTTCCTTCTTGAATTGACATCAACTTTTTAGATTGGTCATAACTCGAACTTCTTAGAAAGTTTGTCATTTTCTTGGATGATGACGACGCATCTAAAGCAGATTTATGCTTACTAAATTTACAATGGTCCTCAATAGCGGATCGACCACGTCTTCCAATATCAAATTGACCGGAACAAATAGTGCATTTCACCAATTCCTCTTTTATTTGTAAGATGAATGGAAATTCAGTATTCAGTTTCTCAGTAATTGTATTTATTAGCCTTTTTTTAATTTGTCCGCTCATTTTATCTGCATCAATAAAATATTATTTAAATTAAATACTAATATTAATTTAATTTTAATCATTAACCCTTTCGTTACGGACAATTTTTAACATCACAGTGTACGTACGTCCTTTTTTGAAAATTGAAAACAAATTTAAAAATGTATGCATATATGTTTTTATAATAAATCATATTTACATAAATTATATTATAAACACTTACCTATAGTAATTTTATAAACAAAATATGAGAATGAATGTAGTATAAATAAAAAACACGTCCGTTTCTTATAGAATGCAAATAACAAATGATGCTGACGATGCGAGTGATCGTCGAGTGGTGATCTCATGTTAAAACTTATAAATACGTTTGCCGTAACTGGTACGTCACTTTTTCAAGTTTGTACACGTTTGTAGTATCTTTAAAAAAGACTATGCGACGGAAATTTAATAATTTCTTTGAAAACACGTATAAATCGCGTACACTGTCAATCCGCGTACAGTGGGTTTCAAACGCTTGCAGTTTGGGGTAAACGCTTAAATATGGTCACCTTAATTACATACAATATAAAGGTTTAATGCTAGGTGGGCAAGTCTATGTTTTACAATTTATTTGACAGTTGCAGTTATTTATTAAATAAACCATGAAACAACATTATTTATTGCAGTTTGATGTTTTATAACAAATGTTTATACATTACAGTTATGGTATTAAGCATTTTTAGTGAATCATATCGAATTAACAGCGTTTTATTCATGATTTCTTTTCGGCATGGCAAGACTCATTGAAGGGCTATAACTCCTGAAAGAAAAATCGCTGCAACATATAATGTACGCCTCTGTGCTCAGTGCATCAAGAGCTTTCGAATAAGTTATGATTCTTAGTCTTCGGCGGGTGCCAATAAACCGTACTCAAACCAAATCTTCAATTTTAGAATTTCATTCTGGGGCAGTGTTTGGAGCTGCTAAACTTTGAAAAAGGTGCTCACATCTGGTTTAGTGTGCTACCATATTATGATAATCTTTTACCGTAGGTATTAAATGCAAAAGCATGCGAAGCACAGTTTTACTGCAAAGTAATAGCTAATCAACTATTAAGATACTTGAACTGTAAGTTTATTAAACATTAAATTACTAAGGAAATTTAAAGGTAGGATGATCAGCACTAAATATTACCAATTAATTAGTAAATATTATTTAATATTTCTTAAAATATTACTAATTAATACTTAAGTGGTACATGTGCTTTGTGTAGTATATCTAGGAAACTTCCGGCTTCTTGTATAAATGTTAAATCAGCTCTGATTAACAAAAATGGTCGTATGGGGCGTTTAAGAAATACACCATAATTCCGCGGCCACTATCTTGTGATGTATGCGTATATGATTTTAGAGGCAAAATTTTAGAATATCATAAATTATTTTTGTTGCTTTGATTAATATAGGTACATTTATATTATTCTATTGATACGAATATTTGTAAGTTACACAACAAAAGCCAAACTTACAGATTACGTATTGTTTCTTCAACAGTGATGAATAATATAAACCATATTTTGTAAAACCTAATGCGGGTCGCCAGTTGGCCTGGCCTTCGTTAGTGGCACACGCGTCCTCAAATTCGGATTATTTTTGTTTTGTGCCGCCACTGGTATCCATTACACTTGACAGCTTTTGTTTGGACCAGAGTGCATAGCGCAGTGCAATACAACAAAATCAGCTGAGATTTTGATATGATTATGAATCATCTTTAGCCATTAACTGTCTATATGGTTTTTGGATTTTAGTTTTTTTATGTTTCAATCAGTTTATATTTTTAGATCAATCAGTTTATATTTTTACATGTTTACATTTTTGATTAATTTCACAATTACAGTCAGTCATGAAATCAGAGCATCGAATTATCATTCAAAACAATTTCTATTGTTTGCTGAATGAGTGTAAAGTAGATAGATTACTTACAAGTTTATTTAGGAAGAAGTTATTCGAACGTAATGATTTTAAGGTATTTATTATATTCAATAATTAAAAACAAAAAACTATAGAAACGTATGTTTATTTCTCCCAGGACATATCAGATGATTCCGATAGAGCAAGAAAACTGTTTACAAGCATACAAAGTAAGGGACCGGATGCGTATAAAACTTTAATAGAAAGTTTATGTGAAACTAATCAGGAGCATATAGCAGCTATTATAGATCCAAGAAAGGAATATCATTTGAAAGGTAAGTAATTATTTCTATTATTTCAGATTTTCATCCTATCAGACTTAATAAATACACTTTCTCGGTAACGTACGAGAAGAATCTTATGGAAACGTTACAACTAAAATATAAATTTTACAAAAAGACAAATAAAATGTTAACAATATTTGAGGGGATACAATTTTCAAGCTTAGTGATAATTAAGAAAAATATTGTAATTCATTTTGAAGTATGGTTAAGGTATTACAGAAATTTCAATTTTTATCTTTCATATACAATATAAGTATGTAATATGTATAGGTATAGGAAAGATATAGGATTCATGTTTGACAATTTTTTATATTTCACCTTAGTTCGTCTGTTGTATTCACATCAGTGCAAACCATTTATAAGTAATTCGAAGAGGAAACCCAAAGGAACAATTTACCACAAAAATAAATTTTTCAAAATAATTTTTTCTTGCTCGCAAATTTAAAAGAATGTATTTCTCAGTGTCTGTGCGTACGTATGTACATACGTACGGCTGTACGTTCAAGAATTACTCAACCTATTGGACCGATTTGCATGAAATTTGGTACACAGATCCACATACGTGTTTCGCAAAACAATTTTTTCTATAAATCCAAATTATTTTTTATAAATCCAATATGGCGGAAATGCGCCATCTTTTTTACAAAAAATTCAGTTTTTTACCTAGGAGGCTGAAATTTTGCACATAAACAGTGGCTCGTACTATGCGTCGCACAAAAGAAGTTCGATGTCTGTCTTGTACAGAACGCGACGTTATGACGTTCAAAGTTTGAAAATATTTTTCAATATATCTCAAAAACTATAAAAGATGGGACATTCGAATAAACTTTGTTATATAGTCTACCTAAAGCCCCTTCGATTTTAATTGAAACATTTTTTTCTAAAATCACAATTTAACATATATACAGGTTGTTTTTTTTGAAAATTTTGCGGTTTATTTTTTCGAAAAGTTTCGCAGTAATTTTTTTAAATTTCTTGTATCGAAAGCTCCTTTAATATTTAAGGTATTAAGTGAGTATTGTTTCTTCAACAGTGATGAATAATATAAACCATATTTTGTAAAACCTAATGCAGGTCGCCAGTTGGCCTGGCCTTCGTTAGTGGCACACGCGTCTTCAAAAAACGGAC
Organism: Adranes taylori; assembly: GCA_009867245.2. Lineage (NCBI taxonomy): Eukaryota > Metazoa > Arthropoda > Insecta > Coleoptera > Staphylinidae > Adranes > Adranes taylori. The sequence continues at coordinate 16,087 of WYDF02184562.1, read as the reverse complement.
GACTTAGTGTCGGAGTAATCTGACCTTGAAAAAAAAAATTTCTGCTCTAAATATCTCGGTTCCTATGAAAGTTGCAAAAATGAAACTCAGGGAGCATATGTATGTCTAAGAAGCCTCCATTGTACCAAAACGCAAATATACTAAACTGAATTTGAGCAATAATTTTTTTTTTCAAACCACTTTTTAGTAACACCCTGGATATTTTTACACATTCCAATAGCCCTTGTAATTCTATTTAAAATGATACCGCACATGATGGGTGTAACTCTTATCGTTTGAAAGATTGACCCTTAATAACTTAAAATTTCGCAACTTGTCGCCATGTTAACCGACATTCAACAGTCATATATACATGTAAGGCCTAAGTAATAGCACATATATCCAAAGTTACGGGAAAAAATATTTTACGTTGTATGAGGCCTATAAGACTATAAGACATACAACTTGGTGCTTTTGCAATTGAATAAATGTTATTATCAGTGGCGGGTACACATTATAATTTTGGGAGGGGTTCAAAATGATCATTTTATTCAGAAATTCTATTTCAAAACTAGAACACTGAAATTTTGATCGCATATAGTATCTCGCATTATGCGTCGAAAGAAATTAGTACCATGTCTGAAACTGTGTAGATATCGACGTTGCCACGTTTAAAATTTTACCAACTTTTTGATATATTTCAGGAACTATAAAAGATAGGACTCTTGAATAAACTTTATTATATAGGCTATCAAAAGCTCGTTCAAATTTATTTGAACCATTTTTTTTGTAAAATTACATTTTAACGTATTTACACGGTGTTTCTTGTTTTGTAAAATTTGTTATCCTCGAAAACGGCTATTGTACTATTGTTTTCTCGAAAACGGCTATTGTACTACATTAAATATCTCAGTTCCTATGAAAATTAAAAATTATAAGACTTTGGGAACATGCGTAATACCCAGGGATTTTAATTTTGCGCAAAGCGGACGCGGGAACAAGAGACTCAATAACGGCAATTGGGAAAATGTATGTCAAAAACGGCAGCAGCCCCCGCCAAAGCGGGACAGCGAAGCTGTCTGCAACGTAGGGAAATATGGGCACCAGAGAATTAATGGATATGTGAATTCATGCATTGACAAGTTCGCAAGGCCAAGACAGCCAAGCGTGCCAAGCACGCCAGACTGCTCTTTTAGAAATTATCGAAAAGAGAGTCAAGAGCGATCGTAAACTATGAAACCGGAGGATTAATGGGTAGATGATTTATAGGCTAGACTAATTGATTAATTTACCGTAAAAAACTATTGTGCTAATTGAATTTAATTGAGTTATAAGGTGACAATCAAAATTAAAAGATTCAACTTTGTTTTATGCAAGATAAAACAAAATGTAGGACCAGTATATGAAAGGTGAGGTGGCGATCACGTCCATGAATTTTTTATTAAATATTAAAAACGTAAAGTTTCACGTATTTCCAAATTGTTTTCTAGAATCATTTTTAATATTATTAGCATCATTTAATAGATAAAAAATATAAGTCAATTTAGGATGTGTTTTTATACCGCTCACGCAAATTTATTAATGTTCTGTTTTGAGACCGGTATTTGAAAATTAATATTTTTATTTTGAAATTTATCTATGTGATTTGTTTTGAGGAATTGAGTTAGCACATGTCTAAAAATTTCCTCATATAGAAAATAGTAAAACTAAATATTTAGATATCTTTTAGTAAATATATAGTAATAAAACTTCTAGTTAGAAGTGACAGTTAGAAGTCTTACTATATATTAATGTCTGTGCCTAACACGTACATCCTAGCGCACTTTTATATAATGCGCCCTTAACCCAGCCCTTATGAATCCAGCAGACCTGTATGTATTAAATAGAACCAAACTTACTTAAATGTGTTGATCATGCTATTTGATAACTAGTTTAGTAATTCAGTGTTCAATCAGCTAAGCGTTCCATAAAATCGTCGTAACTAACATTTCTTCAATTATTTAATAATAGAATGCTAAGTAAAAATAATGTTCTAATATTTGCATGAAAAGATATTGATTTTTACTATAAATATATCTTTTATTTTTCGTTTTTAATTTCTATACATTTAGTGTACTACTTGTATTAATGCCTTTTTTCTAGGCATTGCGCACCATAAAAGATTAATATATTGCCGTTCAATAAAGAATGTCAAACAAATTTTGAAAATTTTCCTCATGAGACACATAAATAAACAGTCTAGAAACCTGTGATTTATAAGAAGCCAGCTTATCTCGGCAATCGAAATATATTTCTACGTTTTGATTTAACAATCAAGCTCCTAGCATTAATAGTGTATTAATATCTTTCCATAATTAATATCTTTTCATGCTAATACTAGAAGAAATAAAAACAATGTTCTAGTATTACCATGAAAACATATTAATTTTTACTATAAAAATATATTAGATTTTTCGTTTTTAATTACATTTAGTGTACTACTTGTATTATTGGCTTTTTTCTAGACACTGCGCATCATAAAAAGATTAATCCGTTTCAAATGCCATTCAATGAAGAATGTCAAACTCATGCTGCATCAGATATTCGAAATGGTGACTATGAGTTTGATATAAATTTGCGCACTTCTCCATCTATAGTTAAAGTGCAACGCGCCAGCAGGTAAACTAATCACTTTTTGTATTTTTGCTGTTTTATATACTAATATGATTACCAATTTACAATACCGGAACTTTTATTTAAAGAACTTAAAACTAATGAAAAGAAATAATTAAAGGATCATTGATATAAATGAAAAACGTGTTAGTGCCATTCGCCATGTTTAAGAGAGAGTTCGTATCATGCTTGTATTTTTATAGCCAGATTTCAAAATAGATGATGTTGCGTCTATTGTACAGTTTTTTTAGTTTTTTGTTTAATTCTTGAATTATGGAAACGTGGTTCTCTTGAAAAATCTACTGTTTTAACGTACTCCACACATAAGCATCCGGTAATTTTAAATCCGAAGACTGAGATACATAGATATGAATGGAAACATGAGATTACAATGATCCAAATGTTTTTCATAGAAAGGCTTACATAGCACGCGTTGTATGACATGATCTCATCCTGTCAACGGAACTGCCTACAGAATATTAACTTTTCTTTCTCTGTAAAACTTTCTGACGTCGGTAATAAACAGTGTTAGAATCTGAACAATGTGTCGTTTTCTGTTAACCATTGTTGAACGCTCGTTTTCCTCGATGAAGTCAGGCTGAACCTAGTGTGGTACTATTATCACGTTTATTTTTGGGATGCTGGTTTTATGAACAACGTGACTGGCAAGAGAGAATCATTTTAATGAAGTGCGTAGCGATTTCTCCTGGCCTACGAGAGCTTCTCGTACAATAATTACAAAATGATATTCACTTTAAAACTCACTTTAATTTACCTACTTACGAAATGAATCCCGAGTTTCCCAACACTGTTTAGAATAAAACACTAGACTTTGTCAATGTACTCGTAACCCTATACTTTTCTTATTTAATTCTACTAGAATTAAATAATCTTAAATCTTATTTAATTCTACTAGAATTAAATAAGAAAAGTACATGAATTTAACTAAACTCTGTGCAACCCTATGAACAACAAATCGTCTCTCTTAGTCAAGACTAATTGAATAGAACTACGTATCATCTTAACACTAGAGACTAGAGAATTATTTAAGAAAATGCGTACAAGCAAATAAAATTATCATTCGTGCATTCAAAATATATAATGCCTCACTAACATAATAAAATAAAATAATTTTTGTATTTAATTACTACGTGCAAATAGATTAATAAACATAGCGTTCAAGTTCGTCCAATAAATTCCTCTATTGTTTATAAAATTATTCTATTTACAGTTTTTGCCATTCCTACGGCTTTTATTACTTTCTTTGACTAGCTAATCTCCTACCAAGATTACGATCGATATCTCTCACTACTTTATACTTATCTCTAGTAAATTACATATCACCCTAATGTACTGATTACTTTCGGCCATAATGGATTCATGTCCAATCAGATCTGCTTTTTTTAGCCACACTTATACTGTCTCATACGGTACGCTTTAATTAACTATTGATTTACTACCAATTAGATCTATTCTCGCTGATAACTGTACACTGTGCTATTTATTGATTATCGCCAATCAACGACGATCTCCCCTGCTACCTATAATTTGTATAATTGACGACATTGAATATGGTGAAATTCTAACTCAATCGATATGTAAGTAAGATGTTTTTATGTTATACTTTACTTCATGAATAAAAGTTTAAATGCAATTCTTAAATGTGTTAACTAACACTTGCACTTCTTGCAACTAGTTCGTCTAGCACGCAAAACGCTTAAACCATTAAACATTTCAAACAATCTAGCCACCCTGAATTATTTACATGTATGAAGCATAGAAAACTATCTACCATAGAACTAAATCAGGACTAGGATAAAGTTCTTCGTTACACTCGCCACCGCCCGGGGAAAATTTGCCCTCGAATTGTAAAAAAACAGAATATAGAAAGTCTAATGAAGGGTCCACGCAATTCAACTATTTGGCTATTCTGAACGAATTGCTCTTAGCGATATTATATTGCAACGAATTGCAATATTATACGGATATCGCTAACGCTATCAAATAACAATGATTAATAAAGATTTCACAAAATATGGTTTTATACCAAATTATATGGTGTATGGAATATGGTCTAACCAAAAATATGAATTTAATTACTGATTTTACAATCTTATTTATTACTTGTAGACAAATGTTACTAACATAACGAAGTTATGATCAAAATATTTAACTTTGATCTGTATATTATATCTATGTATAATGGTAGGATTAAATTGCACCTGAGTCTGTTATCGGATCAAAGAATTAATGGAAGCCGTTATCAACTTGTATTTTTTAGTATCATCATTGTAACCAGCTATTGAAAGCCACTCTGCAACTGCACCACTGTCATTTTTTATATTAATTTTGATGTTTTTCGATTTCATTTGGGAATTTTATTTCGTTCAAGCAGTAGAAAGTATTTTCCATGAGAAAGCTTTTTAATCGGTTGTAGGATGCCGCACTATTGAGGATTTTCCATTTGGCTGGACAACGATTGTACCAATGGAGCTTTTCATCAGATTTTAAGCGCATTTGCGGTAGACTGAGCAATTTTTGTCTTGTATCATAGTTATGCATGTCTTCGTGTCTTCATTAAAACAGCGATTATTTATGAATGACAGTTATTACCTTCAATACATATAGGGGACAATCGATAATATTCTACTTTTGTGTCCCCAAACTTCAATTCCATATGAGACTTTGGACTCAAGTAGCGAATGATACGCTATTACGCCCCCTTTTTATCGGCAATGTTGGTGATTCTTTTTATAGCATATACACTTTTTGAGAGCTTGTCTGCCATGAATTTAGTTGATGAGTCCGATTTTACCCGTCTGCTCATGTTATATTGAAGATGTGTTTTAGTATCATTGAGTAGTACGTCATTTGATTTAAAACAGCATTTAACACTATCAACATTTGATGTCGGCGAACATGACGATACCTGATCCGGGAGGTCATTGATACATATGATAAAAAGTATTGGCCCGAGCTTTATGGAATTCCTCCAGTGACACATTGTTCATGACTGATAATTCCATTTAATGAAACTGCCTGCTTTCTGTTGTATAAATAAGATTTGAAAAGTTGCAAGGGTATTCCTCTGACACCGTAGTCTTCAAGTTTCTTTAGAAGTATTTCATGCGGTATCGTGTCAAAAGCTTCAGTAAGGTCGCAAAAGCTTGAAGTGAATTTCTAGGTGCTTCTCCATAGCTTGGTGGACGTAGTGCATTGCGTCCTGAGTACTACATTTGCTCCTGAACCCAAATTGTGAGTCTTAGATGATTGGGTTTGTGAAAGAATTTTGAAATTCTATTGAGTATTATTTTTTCCAGTATTTCTGAGAGTACTGGTAAGAGTGATATGGATCTGTAGTTGTTACAATAATCAGATGGTCTCTTTTTGAGAATTGGAATTACTTTGCGCAAACTACAAAGGTTCCAATTTGCGTAAAGCCATACTCCAATTTAGTACTACGCAGCGATTTCCCATACGCGTAAATGAAAGGCATATTCTAACTGAATACAACGCAGTGAAGCTAAATTTAATGCTTTTTATTGTTTGGTGTTCTGTAGTTAGTGCGGGTAGTACATAGTGTTAATAGTCTCTACTTGTTGAATATTTATTCCTAGTATTCAAGATTGTGGATAGTTGATTAGCATCTATAGTGTCTACCTGTAAATTCGGAAATTTTGCAGTACTAAAACGTTGTTATGAGCATCTAGTACGTTTATAGAGTAATCTCATAACCTCACTTTCCATTTTCAAAATCAATGTGACAATCTTCCTGTTTTATTTCAGCTATCGATTTTTTAAAATGGTCGAGGACATTATAAAATATGTTCTGTCAAACTTGTGTACTGACTTAAACATAAAATTTGGACATAGAAGACGAGGAGAATTTGATTATTACTGCTCAGTGTATGCTTACAAATGGCGAAAACTATTATGACAAATGTACAGTTTGGATAAGGCTTAATTTCTTCTTTAACCCACACTAACTGGATTATAAAAAGGCGTTTTAGAAGCACAACGTTACGAATTTTGAAAACTATTTGTATGTCAGCATTCTAAATTAAACAAAGTTACAAACAGAAAAAGAAAATATTGTAGAAATAGGAATAAGCAATGTGAAGCTCCAATAAACTTTCAATAAAAAAATCAATCGTTACACTGATAGAAATTACATGCTTTTAAAAAATGGTGTTAACGTGATCATTACACTTAATTTCGTTCACTCTCACGTGGCAGAAGCATATAGTTATCTTCGTGTCGATCCTGCAATCCTTGAATCCTTTATGGAATATTTTAGATCAGGAATGACTCCATCTGGTGCCAAATTATTTCATGAAATGAAGATATTAGAATTCAATGACGAAACTTCTGCTATATCAAAATTAGCTAATGCTATTAGGAATTGAAATAAAAATTATCGAAAATCCTATGATTATTGTACTAATAACCCCAATAATGAGAAGAAATTAAAGAGAGGATTTCACAAATGAAATTGTGTTTATAGACTCTAGTGGGTCTTGCGACCAAATGTGAACGTGCTTAACATTCACATGTTCAGCGAATAAAACAGGCGCTATGCCCCTTGCATGTGTTTTGCATACATCGCAATCAGAGTCAAATTATACTAGCAGCTAAAGAAGCTTTAGAGTTGCCGGGAAAATCTTTCATGTCCACAATTAATCATGACGGACGATAATAGTGCTGAGCGTAATGCCTTACAAGCCATCTTTCGGACATCATGATTGTTATTTTGTATACTTCATATATGCCAGGCACTTTGGAAATGGTTATGGAGAGCCGACCATAATGTAAAAAAAGATCACGTCAACAGGTGATTCCGCTTTTTTTCCACTGTAGAAGTCGATTTGACAGTTTGCGATTGTGCATATGTACGGCTCGGGCGGAAGATTCTGCAAGCCCTTATGTGCCATTGAACAAAATTTTGGAATATTGGAATATTCTAGTGGAACACAGAATAAAACTTGCGCAATTAGCAATAGGAGAAGCTGCTTCCCCAGAATTTTATCTCGGTATGGACAAACCAGAAAAAAACTGCTTAGTAACAATACTGATATTATTTTTTCTCAAAACGAATGTAGTGTCAATTTAGTACACGCAGCTAGTATGACTACTTTCGATTCAAATGAAGTAGCACACATAGAACTAATGAACTTAATCGAAAAAAAAAATCAGGTAGTAGTATTCACCAGGTAGTAGCAATCGCCTTGCAAATATGTTCGAAGATAATTATACTCCAGAAACGAAACAACGTCGTATTTAATTCGTTTTAACAATGTTCTTCAAAATATTCAGACTCCGGCCCAAGCTCTTGGTTTTATAACAGATAAATTACTTGCAGCAATAGCAAAATCTAGAAGTCCAGCCAACATTTATAGCTAGAAGGAAAGAAAGAGGACTTCCCCAGAGTTCCAAAGGAATACAAGCTGTTCGTCCTGCAACCGCAGAAAAGAACGTGAAACATCGTAGAAAAGGGACACATAATTTATCCGCAAATAGACCTAACGCCAATCTGCATTAAGTGCTTTAGGTGAATTGCACTATTTAAATGTTAGTATTGCGGTTTGTTTTTAAATATTTGTTCTTACTGAAATGTATGTTGTTTTTATATTTCTATGTAATTAATATAAATATTACACACACATTATTATTTCGTAATTTAATTAGCGTTCATGTATCTATTTTTATCACGTTTTTTCGGCGTGCGCGCACGTGCATGCTCACTGCGTTGTATTCAGCTGGAGTATGCCATATGCGAGTCTCGTACAGCATGGCTTTTGATTTTGCTACGTTGTACTGTACAATACTGTCTTTACGCTCCCAATTTCTATACAAGTGTATTCGTATTTTTATTACGTGTGGTATGATGATATCTGCACCAATTTTCAACAATTTGATTGAATACTTGCAGATATCTTCAGATGGCTTATTTTTAGGTGGTTAATTATTAATGCGATTTCTTTTTCACATGTGGGCGACATGAAAAGAGTAATCTCATTTGTCTTCTTTAGATGTGTATGAATAGGTTTGTTGTATGAATAGATGTGGTGTATTTTAGATGTAATCAGTTTATCTCCATGTTGCTTTAAAAAGTGTTGAATTCTTTACACGTTGGTTTGATTTCTTTTAACATTCTGTTTGTCTTAATTTTTTCTGTATTGAAGAGGTGCCACCGTGTTCTGTTTTTATTATCTGAGATCTCTTTGTTTTAAGTTATGATGTTATTTGTCTGTGGCTAGGGCCACAGACAAATAACACTCGCTGTTTCTTCTGTGCCAAACCTGTCTTGTAATCCACCCATACGTCTAATATATTGTCCATATCACCCCTCTATTGATTGAGCTCTAGTATTTGCAGTAATACCATTCACATCACATTTATCATCCTGGTAGGATTATACTTTCTGACCGTTTGATTGTATTTTTTTATTGTATAGGTTTATGGATGACCCTTTAAATAGTGTGGTACAAACTTATAGCATGCGTTCCAAAAATCGAGGTCATGCTATTGTAATCAACATTCGCACTGTTAAAGGTCGTAACGAACGTAATGCTTCGGAACATGACGTAAACAGCATGAGAGATCTATTTGAACAAATTGGGATGACGGTTGAAACACACACCGATTTAGATGCTGCTGTAAGTGCCTTTTATCTACACTTATCTACTATTTATTATATCTATCTGAAGTTACTTTTATAATGTACAGTACGTAATATATAAAGATGTATGAAAGATATAGAATTTACGAAAATGTTCAAATTCGAGTTTTTGCTTTATCAGTACCTTTTGGAAACTCCCGAGTCCAAAACGATAAATTACTGGACTGGTTGAAATTAAATTTAGTCGGAACTTTTTACGCGATGATGAACCGCGATTAGATCCAAAATGCACAAAATTGTTTTTTCTAGAATTCGGTTTATGGGCTAGGGGGTTGAAATTTTGTACATGTATAGTACGTAAAATCTGCATATGAAGGAATTAATATGATTACAACTTTCATTAGAACACTACGTTTCCACATCTGTTAGCTATATATCAGAATTGTTGCATAATCTACTTAATGCATTTTTGGTTTTATTTGAAATACTTTTTTTCTAAAATGAAATTTAACATATACATCATATGCTTTTAACATTCAAACTATGTACATTTGTACATAAACTTTACTGCCTATTTGATCGAAAGCGCTTTTGTATTTTGTTTAACATTTCTGTTAAACAAATAGTTTAAAAAAAATGGACGATTAGAGATTAGTTAAGACTAATAAATCTTCATTAGAATGTTGAATATATATATACTGAGCCCATTTTGAGTAAGAACAATTATTTTCCAGAACTTCTTTGTACAATTTGCTAGCCTTTTTTGTTCTCTTTGAAATAATATCCTACATAAGGGGTTTTATTTCATGAGGGTTCTATTTCTATTCTCTTTGAAATAATACTCTACATGAGGGGTTATATTTCTGTAGTTCCCTAGATATAATATATCTAGGGAACTAAACATTCTTCATGGTCACCTAGATTAAATACACAAGAGTCCCGTTTATCCGAATATCCGTATCAACCGAATCACTGAAATACTTTTTGTCTTAAAGACATTTTATACATTTCTGCACTGAAATCCATTTTACATTGTTTTCATACAGTCAGCCTTGCGCGGTTACATGGACTGTACACACGCATTTGGTCGGCAGCGCGTGTCTATCCCTCCCACCCGGTCTACTTTTAGCACGCCTAGTAACGCTATTGTCTCTGTCCAAGGACACTTGCCAGTTATGGTTTGAATTCTGATTGGTGTAGCTGAGACATAAAAATTTTTGTACATGAGTAGTGTTTGTTGCGTAGTGTTTAGTGATCTGCAGTGACTATGGCAGAAAAGAGAAAACGAGTTGTTGTGACAATGCAAAAAAAAACTAGAGGTTATTAATCGTCTTGACAAGGGTGAATCAATAAAAAACATTTCTGTTGAATATGGAGTTGGGAATAACAGTTTGTGACTGGAAAAAAATATTACTCAAATTGAAGATTACTGCGCTAAAATGGTTCGTAAACACTCTTTAGGAAATCGGTCCACTATAAAGAAACCTAAAAATGAATCTTTAGACGAAGCACTTTTTATGTGGTTTGAACAACAACGTGAATGCGGCGTGCCTATATCGGGGCCGATACCCAAAGAAAATGCATTGAGTTTAAACAAAGGTTGGGTGGAGATACAAGCTTTACTGCTAGTATTGGATGCTAGTAATATTATTTCATTGCATTTTTAGCGTACTCTTTTTCTAAATTAATAGCTGTACAGTGTTGTGAAGCAATCGTTTGTAATAGGTCTATTGTAATGTGCCTTACTATTGTAGGTTTTGCTCGTCTGTGGGCAGAGATCCCATGAACAAAACAAGTATCCATCTGACATATGAAAACACATAGTTTCCGATTTAACCGAAGCCTTATCGGTCCCATCAAATTCGGTTAAACGGGACTTTAGTGTATCAAGATAACTATAATAGTTTACCAACACTAGTAAAAACAAATATTTTACGTTTCCCAAGTTCACTAAGCTGAAACTATTGCAGATTAGTCAGTTTCTTACTATGATATAAATTTTGAGTTCGATTAATCCCCTCTAGTAAATTCGCCACTTACTATTTATTGGTCTTAAAATTACATCTAAGTAAATAAGAAATAATCAAGCGATTTCGAGGGTCATAATACATATATTATATTGATTTTAAGTACAATGCATATTCTGAAGTCTCGTAAATTTCTTTTTCATATTTACATGCATTAACTTATTATATTATGAATTATTTCAAGGTAGCTCATCTAAATATTCGCTCATTGGTTCCTAAATATAGATTTATACAAGATCTTTTCCTGTCAAACAACTATAACATTTTGACCTTAAGTGAAATTTAGATTAATGAAGCAAATATCTGACAATTAGGCATTAATGGCTATTTCATGGCTAGAAAAGGTAGAGGAGACAGGGGTGGTGGTGTAATAATTTATTTAAAAGATGATTTAAACTTTAAAGAAATCCCGCTAACACATTATGAAATTGAGCAGGTCTGAATGTGTCACATTAAAAAAAAATCTGCTATAGTGCTATCTATAGACCACGGGCACAAGATGTAAAAATCTTTTGTAGCTACGCTAATTGATGACGTAATACCAATTTATGATAAATTAATAATTCGGGAGATTTAAACATTGACCTACTAGTTTTTAACGGAACCAGTGTCCTAGAACTTAGTTCAGTGTTAACATATTTCAAATGAAGCAAATTATCGATAACGCAACTACCACTTCATCTACATCTGCAAAATTATTGGATTTAATCATTATCTCAGAACATATCGAAGTGAGTAAACTGACACAATATCTGTACATTGGTCTCTGATCATGATATAGTAGAGTGTACGCTCAATATGCTGAGCAAGAAGAAAAACCACCTTAAAATAAAGACCTGAGTGCTATTGCTTGGAATATATTCTATGATCTGAATAATATTGACGAAAAAGTTTATTTTATTAATCAGAATCTTTCTATTCTAATGGATTTACATGTACCAGAAAAAACAAAACCTATTTCTAAACCATATGTGCCTTGGCTAACCTCGAAAGTTGTTAACATTCTTAAAAAAATAATTTTAAAGTATAAGTGACCTCACCTCTGGGAAGCTTATAAAAATTTAAGGAATTTAGCCACTTTTTATCCGACAGAAGAAAAAAACCATAGTACCAGGTCGTCTACAAGCGTCTGGAAAACCTTGAAGAATTGAGCGTAAACAAAGAGTTTCACCAGCGCTTAAGAATGATTCTAATGAATTTCGGTTCCAAGTTTCAATGAAAATAACGTAGAGTTCTCTGAGTTGAAGCAAGTTTATAATAATAATAAAAAATTCTGATAGATTTTCTGACACGGATCCTTGTATATCAATAGATTTAAATAAATCATTATCTTCATTTAAAAAAGATATGTCATCATCAATCTCATAATTTGTAGATTCTACAGGTTTAACTAACGAACTAGTAATGCTATGTTCAAAGAAAAGTCTAAATGCTCTTGCTGTTGGATTAGTATTGTATCCCAAGGGAACCTCTTAGCAAAGCAAAATTATTTTCTAACGTTTCTTGATTTAAGCGAGCCTATAATAAAAATATATAATTGTTTTTCACTAAATCCTCAAATAAGTTTAAAACTCCGCTAATAGTCTGCATTAAGCCATGAAAACAATAAATATCATGTCTTTCGTAATTTGTTTGAGAATTTACTATCTGATAGTTTTTAACCAGTCTATAGCATCTAAAAGAGTATTATATATTAAAGGCCTTTTTTCAGATAAAGCGCTCCTCATGGGACACGAATCTTTAAAACTTTTGGGTTTAAATAATCAAACAAGTTATTTAGCTTTTTAAGAAATGTTGCTGTACTAAATGTAGTAGCACTTGTTATTTGTTTAGTTTGGATAGCAGTTAATAACGCTGTATATACTTTATTTGAAAATATTTGAGTTATATATTTAGCGCGCATTCTTTCAAATGATGTTGGTGCAACAATGGTTTTTTGTTAGATTTACGCATGTACGCGCTACATCTATTTTATCTAAATTATAAAGTTCAATTATATCTTCACAACGTATTAAATTATCATTAACAAAAATTTTGTTTCGAACATTCATAAAATTGTTTTTAACACTTTTATTTAAATGTGGGTACATCATATATTAAATACATTTTTTTATTTCAAATGCTCTCATAGTGATTAGCTCCTACTTTACATTTTTTAAACACATTTCTATTGTTTGAAGCCTGATTACAAATTAAAGTCTTAATCTGAAACCCGACACTTTGCGCTTTAGTAACGACATTACTAATTAACTCGTGCAACATTTCTGCTTTTACTGGACCGCACGTGAAAACGTGAGATTGGGAGTTTCCAAGATTTAATGAGACCGCGTAACATAAATACAGGAGTGTGGCTAGCAATTTTATTTGATCTAACATTCTCATCGAATTGTTCGAATCCTTCTATAAGGTCATATTTCGTATTGTATTCTAGACTTTTTTTAATGTTTATTTCATCAAACATTAGAATACATTGTTTTTCATTTTCATCCATGCCGTCAGCTTTCAATTTAATTAAATTTTAAATTGCTGTTTGTAGTCCTGGTAATAAATTATTTGTATGCAACCACCTTCTAATCGTGCTTTTGTGTGGCATATTAAACAATAATTTATTTCGCATATGACTATAAAGTGCCAGTGATTTTAAATACGTACTAAGAGAAAGTTTTTGTTGTCTAAGAGACCATATTTGATATTTAGTTCTATTTTGCATGCTAAAAAAATGTCTAAACGTTGTTATTGTTATTTTTAAAATACTTTTAGAACCATTTACTTTTTTATGCAGTCTTTGTATACGTGCTTTTAGCTTTCTAATTAATTTTTGGTTTGACACTACAACTTTAAGTCTTTGTTTTCGAGGTGTTGAAATTGATGTATCAGATGGCAAAGACATAATTCTAGACAAATCTTTTTCCTCGTCGATGCTAGGATCTGAGTCCAATTTTCTTATACTAAATCCACCCAGTTTGGATTTATAAGTTTTATCTGATGTTAGTAACTTTAACCTTTTAGGCGATCTGTCTTCGAAAGTCAATCGACATTTAGCACCAATTTGAGTTTCTGACTCATTAACACTACATTTGTATTCTTCAGGAACTGCGCTTTTTATAAGTCTATGATGACTAGCGTTAACAAATGAATTTTTACTAAAATGTTTTTCACAAACTAGTTTATGTTTTAATTTTTTAGCTGGACGATTTAATAAATTAATGTCACCACAATTAAATGGCCACTGTTTAGATAAATAATCACTTGTGGGAAAGTAGAAAAATCGCCCGCTAAATGTACTTCGTGTTGAACCACACTTATAATAACACATTTTTTATATTTACTCATTTTGTTTTTTATAATGTGCAAATTATATTAAAATGTATCTAAATAATACACAAAAATGTTTATCAAATTCTCCCAAAAAATGAATGCACTATTCTTAAATAATTAAACACTATCCGTTGAAAATTATACATGTGAATGTGATCTAGACGTAACAAAATTCGATACGCCAAATTAGACTAAGTAAGACGGTATTCATAAATGATTATAAATCAAAGTTATATCGTGCGCCTAAAAAAAAATCTAACAACGCTGTTTTCGTCATGGTTAAAATAAACATTCATAGCATAGAGAGTTCTTCGACTTATTATTTATAGTTAAGACCGTGTAACCTGATCTCAATTTATTTGGCCACATATCATTTCATATCAACATAAACGCATAGAAATGAATATAGAAAACTAAACAATAGAAAACTTAACATCACACACGTTCTATAGAACGTGCGTTTGTCACGGTTAGGTAGGTAAAGCGAAATCTCTTATTATTTGATGCTCGTTGATCATAGTTAGTAGTAGCCGCTGATTTTTTAATATTAATCCATTTCGTACCAATTCCACCAACATTTTGAGCCATATATTGATAAGGGGGTTTTAGTTTTCCTGTCTTTTTTCAACTGATTTCACAATTTTGGAAACACCGTTAAAGTATTTGATAGTTAAATTATTTCACCATTATCTTCTTTTCTCTTTAATACCGCAATTAGACTTTTCCAGGAAGTTCTTTGTTTCACAGTATAATCAGCAGTTATCTTTATATTTGTGTTACCCAGCTTATTCTTATTTTGCAAGATTGATTGAACAGTAGACGGTTCAATTAGGACGATTTTGATTGGACGAGTTTTGTTTTGATTTTTCTTACCAAATCGTAAAATCTTTGTATGCATAACATTAAGGCCAATTTGAGCAAATAGTTCATTGCATTTAGTCTTATCGCTTGCTATCCTTTAGTTGGGCTGAGCTAGATACTGTGATATTATATACTATGATATTTTGCTGCGATATTCCTTCTCACGGGTTTCTTGAAAAATTGACTCTTCAGATTCATTTGAGTTGTTAATTTTCTGGTTTAATATATGTATCTCATTCTTCATTGATTTAATTTCGGACATGAGTGATTCATTTAATTTAAGCTGTTTTAGATTATTTTTAGCTGTAGCACCATTTTAGATTATTGTTTGAATAATATCGATTAAAAGTTACGTCCGACAAATTAACACATTTTCGATGGTACCATTTTTTGCATTGTAAACATTGAGCTGATGCTCCATATTTTTAAAAAAGTGATTATTGCATATTGTACAGTTACCAGTTAATAGGTTAGATAATTATTAACTGCATTTACAATGAATTTACGATAGAACCGTTCGATCATCATCATCAAACAGCCGTTCGCGTCCACTGCTGGACATAGGCCTCCTTTAGTGTCTGCCACCGCTTTCGGTCTTGTGCGTCCTGTATCCAGTTTCCCCGGATTCTCT
>WYDF02184451.1:0-21856 GCA_009867245.2 Adranes taylori | reverse complement strand
TCCATATTCAGTAATTCAGTATTCTTTAAACTTTGTGTTTGTAATATTGTTTTCAATTGTAAATAAAGATTTTTTTTGTAAAATTTACGTGTTTGTAAATTTAACTATATGAAGACAAAGTCAGCTGGAGAAATTTGTAAACAACTTGAAAGTTTACTATAGTATGGGAGTCCACGGGAATTAATAAGTGATAGAGGCACAGGATTCACTGCGAACCATTTCAAGGATTTTTGTCGGAAATTTGGTATAACACAGATTGATAGCATCTCAATTTACTCAGTCAAACGGCATGGTAGAGAGACAAAATGGTCATATAATTCCAATGTTAATTACTATAATAAAGAACGAAAAAACGTGGGATAGGCATTTAATACAGGTCGAGAGAAACATAAATATTATGGAAAACAAGACAATAAGAGGTTCGAACCCTACAAGATATCAAAGAAGATCTTACAAAACGAGCAGAGCAAGAACAATCTAAATATAGGGCTCGATACAACGCGAAACTGTACGCGAACGTGAAATATAATAACACGGAGATTTTGGAAAGTAACATTTACGCCGCTGAGACATTGACCAGCAATGAGGCAAGGCTCGATATTCAACCACAGCACATACATCACAGTTAAAAATTTATCGGAGCATAGGGAGAACGAGGAAGGGACGAATCAGTTAATAGACGAGGAAATTATCATAGACGGGGTAGAAGAAGTGACTACTTCAGATTATACCAGCAGTACTGATGGAAATGAGTGTAATGATCACGGAGAAGTGTGGGTATCAGATGAAACTATTCGAGATATCGGTCCGCAAGATAACAACTCTGATTCATGTCTAGGCGTCAGAAGAAACGGCCGCTATAGATGGAGGACTACACGACAGTTTGAGGACAAACTGTGACACAGGATGTTCGAATGTTAAAGAATTATAAAATATCCTTTATTATTAATTATATAAATATCTATGTAAATTTTGTAACCCTAATGTGCAAGATTGTCATAAAAAGAAACAGTTAGTCAGTCAGGTTGGTGAGTGTGTAATGGAAGTGAAGAAGAGCCACTGAGAATGGCAGAGAGGATGGATGTAGGGAAAATGTTTTTGGGCATATATCATTTAATCTTTTTGTTCACCATTAAAACATTTAAAATAGGAGAAGACCTTTTATTTATTTAACAAATTTAAAAAATTAATTTTAAATTCAATTATAAATATAAAAATAATTATTTTAGGGTTGACTTAGATTTATGGCCACAAACTAAAATTAGAATTTCTTCTTCCGTTACATAGCACTTAAAATACAAATTAAAACTAATAAGTATTAACTTGCACAAGTTTAGAAGATTTAGGCTCTCAAAGTGCCATGCCTAAACGCAATCATTAATAAAACACTTTAAAATGATATTACCAAAAATGCTTTAAACCATAATTGTATTGCATAAACATTTGTTATAAAAAATTGCACTTTAATAAATAATGGTTCTTCATAGTTTATTTAATAAAGGACTGTAACTGCCAAATAAACAATTTTAAGGCGGCCTGTTATTCAGTAACAAGAGCTAATTTCGAGCGGATGTTTAGAGATGAATAATCGTGAACAATAAGAACCATCTGTCCTTTTTCTCGTTGGAGCGATTCTAATCATCCATTTCTGTTCATCTTGACAGTTTCTTCGAAACGTCATTCATGACCACAAGTGAAGTACCTCTTGCCGTCGCCGTAGCGATGTGGATAAAATGCATGACTTCCACCGCAGAGTCTCAGGTTCGATCTCCAGCGTAGACAATATGGTTTGCGTTGTTGGTTGAATCTAGGCAACACACGGAACGAGGTCGATAATAATAGGAGGAAGGTAACTATAATTTATCATGCACATCTATAGGGGTAGATGTGCATGATGACACGCACTATAAAGATCTCTTTACGGGTTAATCAATAAAGGTTGGTAAAGACGAAATTATCTGATACCCTACCTATCAGCGTCAATGACAGAGGCTCCACGTTAAACTATATAGCCGGTAATAAGCCAAAAAGAGGCAGAAACAGGCGGACTATAAATAAGCATAGAACAGAACAAGAACAAGAACCTCTGGAGCTGCTTCATTTCTATCATGATGACAGATATCAGCTGATTGACAAATTGTATATTTTCGTATTCGTTTTTACAAAGTTAAATAAATAAAAGAGTGCTGTAAACAACATAAAGAAGGAAAGTACTGTAATATTACTGTGAAATCCCAGATAAAAATTGTAAAAACAGTGTAGTTCACAAAATAGTTAGAAAGGTACAAAAATAAAGACTATGAGGAAGGTACTTGAAATGAGCTGAGCTATTTTGACTGAAGAAATGAGCTATTTTGTAAAACAATTAAATATAAAAATAAAATAATTGCGTCCATATTCTTTAATAAATTCAATTTCTAGTTGATTTTTCACATAAATTACATATGAATTAGTAAGTAATTGTAATTCATCAGTACACTATCCGTAACAAGTTTTACGTAAATATTCGTGTACAACGAACATACTTGAAATGAGATTATATAATTTTTCAGAGGAAATAAATGTTATAGGTATATCAGACACGTTGTTCCAAAATAAGAGTAAATTAGTAGGTACAAAATTTTGATATTCAATTTACTCTTACATTAATTCGATTGCACAATAAGTACCTTATTACTCTTTGCTTTGTTACTTCATTTCTTTAATGTTCAAGGCACAAACGAATTCTTTCTTAAATGTTACTTTCTCTCATTTACCAGGTATTATTGTGAAGTTTCTTCCTCTACTCTGATTTGTTTCAGACGGTTATTCAGACGAGGATTTGTTTCAGACGGGCTTAATGACTAGTTCTTAAAAACCCCCGTTCATATGTATTTTATTATGCATATATGAAATAAATCTTGTAAATTATTTTATCGTAACTACTCGACAGTTTACAAAATAATTTAAATCTATTGATTTTAACATATTTCTAGGTAGAAATTAATATTTCTATGTCACATATAAAGGGACGCTATTACAACTTTTCCATTTTTAGCCACAATGTTATAAATTTTTAGTGCAATTAGAAATTTTTATAAATTATAAATTTCGTTTTTCAAATGAAAAACAAACAGTAAAATGAAGGTCATTTGAAATGGACTGTCATTCAAATGTCATTAAGACCAAAGGGATAATGAGGATTGCGGTAAGGTTCTTCGCTCGAAATTTTCTTATTATACTCTTACTTATGAACGATTAATTTTGGCAGTTACTGAATAACAGGCCGTCCTAAAATTGTTTACAATTTATTTAACAGTTACCTTTTAAATAAATTTAACTTTATTAAATAAACCATGAAAAAACATTATTTATTACGGTTAAATGTTTTATAACAAATATTTATACATTACTGGTATTATCGTTTTTAAAGCGATTAGTAATGATTTCTTTTAGCTATGTCAATACACTTTGAGAGGCTATATCTTCTAAACTAAAAGATTGTGCAAGATAATATTTAACAGTTTTGAGTTGTATACTAAGAGCTACATAATGGAACAAAAAAATTCTACTTTTAGTTTCTGGCCATAGATCAAAGTGAAGCCAATATTTTCTAAGTAAATATAAATTTATTTTAAAATATAAGTATATAAATATAAATTTAAATATATTTATGAACATGATGAAAATTTGCACATAAGAATTAGAAAATCCTTGAGATAAGCTAACTTGGGATTTTTGTTTGCGCTATGTTTTACCTATTTATCGCCGAAAAATGACATCGATGACATAAACTAACCCATTATGTTATATGTTGTATATATAAGCGTAACGCAATTTTTAATAAATAAATAATAATATTAAAAAAGTTTCTATAGATTGAAATCTCCCATATCTCAAATTATTTGGATTTTAATGCAGATTGTTTTGGTATACTGCATTTTAATAGAAAAGATGTATTTACTAACCACCTAAACTGTTCCATAGGTAAATCGAGCGCTATAGCGACTAGGTGCTACAGTTTCTAAAAATTTTATTATTAAGATTCTTTATTGGACATAAACGTATACAAGGAACATGACGGAAGAAATAGGCACTCGGCAAATGCGACACGTATCACCTACTGAAATTAAAATAGAAAAAACTGATGAACAAATATTAGGTACAGACTACTTAAATGACAATTTGCAAGACACCATAAGTGTAAATACAGGAGAGTGGATGGAAATCAAAGATATAAAACGCGATCAATGTGAACATTTTCATCACGATCAAAGACTAATACCAGAAGAGTATAATTATTCAAATCTGTCTAGTTGTGATACTACGACTAGCATGAATATTGAAAAAATATTGGTAAGCAATTTAAAAGATCCCACATGCATGTATTTTGAAGAAAATTGTTCCACAACAGACTATAATTTGAAAGCAGCAAAAAATCCAAATTTGCTCTTAGATCAGCGAGTTTATACGATAGGAGATACGTATTTCCACTGCACAAATGTTGATTACAAACAAAGGCAAATACATAATGCACATCATAAAGGAATTTGTAATGAAGCAGAGTCTCTCGAATGTACGAAATGTGATTTGAAAACTAAGAATAAATTCAATCGGGAAATTCACAAACGAACTCATATAGAAGAAAAGTTTTTTGAATGTACAAAATGTGATTTCAAATGTAAAAATAAATCCAGTTTTGTCACGCATGAACGTAGTCATAGCGGGAAGAAGCCTTTTGAGTGCCCGGATTGTGGTTTCAGAACTGCACAAAAAGGAAACCTTTTAAGACATAAGCTAACCCATACAGGGAAAAGGCCCTTTGGCTGCATAGAATGTGGTTACAAAACTGCGGTAAAGGGAAGTCTTCTAATACACATACGAACTCATTCAAAAGAGAAGCCGTTCGGATGTACGGAATGCGAGTTCAGAACTGCAAACAAGGTAAGTCTTCTAAATCACAAAAGTAATCATTCAGAAGAGAAGCCTTTCGAGTGCACGGAATGTAATTTCAAATCTGCAGTAAAAGAATATCTTTTAAAACACAAACGAACTCATTCACAAGAGAAGCCTTTCGAGTGTACTGGATGTGCTTACAAAACTGCAAGAAAGGGAGATCTTCTAAAACACAAACAAACTCATTCAAAAGAGAAGCCTTTCGAATGCTCGGAATGTGACTTTAAAACTGGACATCAAGTAAGTCTTTTAAGGCACAAACGAACTCATTTAAAGCAGAAGCCTTTCGAGTGTACGGAATGTGACTTTAAAACTGCATACAAAATAACTTTTTTATATCACAAACGAAAACATAGTGGGGAGAAGCCTTTTCAGTGCGCCGAATGTGGCTACAAAACTGCAGTAAAGGGAAATCTTCTAATACACAAACGAACTCATTCAGAAGAAAAGCCTTTCCAGTGTACGGAATGTGACTTCAAAACTGCATACAAAGCAAGTTTTTTATATCACAAACGAAATCATAGCGGAGAGAAGCCTTTCGTGTGCGCAGAATGTGGTTACAAAACTGCAGCAAAGGGAAGTCTTCTAATACACAAACGAACTCATTCAAAAGAGAAGCCTTTCGGATGTACGCAATGTTGCTTCAAAACTGGAAACAAAGCAAGTTTTTTAAATCACAAACGAAATCATTCAGAAGAGAAGCCTTTCGAGTGTACTAAATGCGACTTCAAATCTGCAGTAAAAGGATATCTTTTAAAACACAAACGAACTCATTCACAAGAGAAGTCTTTCGAGTGTACGGAATGTGTTTACAAAACTGCAAAAAAAGCAGACCTTCTAAAACACAAACAAATTCATTCAAAAGAAAAGCCTTTCGAGTGTACGGAATGTGGTTTCAGAACCGCACAAAAAGGAAACCTTTTAATACACAAACGAACTCATTCAGACGAGAAACCTTTGAAGTGTACAGCATGTAATTTCAAGACTGGACAAAGAGCTAATTGTTTGGTTCATAAACGAAATCCCATTGAACAGAAAGTATCCGATTTTACAGAATCCAATCAGTTAGAATCTACACGACAAAGCGATGTAATTTTACAAAAACAAATAGGACATACGGATGATTCGCGTGATATTTTGGCACTTGAGGATTGTACTGAAGAGATTAAACTGGAAATATCCGAAAATCAAATTTTAATGGACAATCAATTGGTACATTTACATGATATAAAAATGGAACCTATGTAGATATACATATTCATTAAAGATTTAGAAGAAGTATTAAGGAAAGGGCAAGCGGGAGGATACGGATAGGGAGGTATAAAGTATGGTCGATGAGGAATGCCGATGACATTGTATGTATGGCGAGTAAGAGGGAAGAATTGAATGAGGTGATTGGGCGAGTGAAGAGGTTAAGAGGGAAGGCAGAAGGGGATTGGAGTTGAATGTTAAAAAGACGAAGGTTATGGTGTACAAAAGGTGTGTGAGAGAAAGCAGGAGGGATGAATTTGAACTGAGAGTATCAAAAAAATACTTGGTGTGGATAAGTCCACGTCATATGGGATAGTGTTGCAGGAAACGGGGAAAAATAAATGTTGTGTGACAGGAGTGAAAAAGATAGTAAAGAATGAAAGAAAAGTATGGATGGATGGGGAGATTGGCCAAGAACATATATTTATTGAGATTGAAAGAAGGGGGTGTGGATGATGTGAAGAATACATGGTTAGAAAGTAGGAGAAAGATATATACAGAATTAGATGGAAAAGAAATGATGCACGAGGTACTAGAAAGAATGATAGATGTGGAGAGACAAGAGAGGTTTGAAATAATAAGAGGTAGTAGATTTAATACTAAGTATGAATAGATAAGGTGGAAGAAGGGATGCCAGAGTATTTAAGAACTGTATTAGGGATGGGAGAAAAGAATATGGTACTGAGATTCAGGTATGTTAGTGAAGAACGGGGTAGCAGATATTGAATGAACGATCAAGAGCGGATGTGTAGAGTTTGTGGAAGGGGAGAGGATACATGGTTGCATTGGGTGAGAAACTGTGAAGAGTTTGATTGGAAAGAAGAGAAAAGGATGATTCTGGAGAATTGGAGGATATCTTTGGGGTCTGAAGGAAATGGCAGTAAAGAAAGCAATTTTGAAGGAGATTGCGAGATAAAATGGATTTTATTATAATTTTTTTCTTTTTATTTTTCGATGTTTTTTTAATCTAAATTAGCATTTGTTATATATATTGCTTTTATTAAATTTTATTATATTTATTGTATGCCAAGAAAGGTTTTATACTATACATATTAAAATGTCTTAATCCATACTAAGATTTCGTGTTTTAATTGCAATAAAAATATGCTTCTACTTTATTGAATTTCATTCTTTTTTACACGGTCCATTTTGCTGATATTTGTGAATCAAACTGGATTGTTGAAGTTAGAATGTACATTATGCAGTGTCGTAAAGTAAGTGCAAATGCATTTAGTTATAAGTTGAACATTTTCAGACTTTTAATAATTAAACTTGTTATATAACATTTTTACTATATTTAGTAACAGTCGGCCCGCTTGTAGTTACCGCGCTCGTACTGATTATACAAAATTTTCAAATGAATTGCTTTTGAACGCTGAATAAATAGTTTCACTTCTTTAGAACGAGAGTACGCAATGTGAGAAAAATTACTTAATTATTTTCACATCACTGCGTGACATGTACCAAGAGAAATAATTTGAAATCATTAATAGAGTTCGGTCAACACATTTTACTTCAATCTATTCCTTATAATCATTGTAGGTACAAAATCAGAGATTTTTCGAGATTAACTTTAGATTACCATATATTTCATCTCACATGACCATCTAACTTGCAATCTATCTCAAAGGATTACATTATTATTCGATATCCTTTGTTATTCGTAGTATTTGTCAGGGGGGGATTGGTTAATTTAAAAATAACAAATAAAAGTCGGTTATATTATTCATTACGTTATTAATACAGTTATGATTAAAAATTAATTTGTTATTTAAAAAAATGTCACTATTCTGTTTTCTTATTACTACGTGAGTTATTTGTTTTAAAGTTTTAACACATTTGTTTTCTTTTGCTTTAGTTAAATTATTATATATATGCGTATGGTATATATGCTTTTTTATATATTGTTATTTATTTTTAAGAATAAACGAGTTATTTTTAGCGTTATCATTACCTCGCGTCTTATTTGACCTAATTTTAATTTGCATGAGTACTACAATATACTTATCTTCATAGATTGGCCAGTACTCGAAATTAATAAATTTTTAATAAATTAAATATTTTATAATACTAATGGCATTATTCGTAAATTAATAGTAGCCCTATTCAAATTTGATTCTTATATAATTCAAGTTTTAAATTCTTTTATTTGTTTCAATATTTTTTCCAAGCTGCTACGATTCTGATAGATTTTTAAATTACATCTCCCAATTGTTCACAAATACGTCACTGATTAGTGCTTTATAGAAGACATTTCAATGAATATGTGTAAGTACATGTATTGTTTATTATTGTAACGTTGTTGAACAGAAAAATCACTGCCATTGACAAACTATTAAATCCAAAAATAAACTCTCGCTTCCTTTGCATTTCTATTCTAAACGATTATTAATCCCAATAACGATTAACCGAATTGAATTAAAATTAGCTTTTTAATATGAATCAAACAAATATTAGGAAATGATAATATTTGATCTAATTTTTCTAGTAAGTAGTGTTTTTGGATAAAATTGAAGCAATTTATAAAAGAGTTTTGTTCCAACTATCATTTGTGTGGATTTCCGTGGCTGTGCCTATTATTGCCTCACATTAATTTGGGGTCAATTTCTAGTAACTATAAGTTTAGGGTATGGTCACATAACAATATTTAGTGAGTAGAAAAATTCATTTAACGTACATAATTTTATTATTTAAATTATATAATAAATAAATACACTAATAAATTAGACCTTTAAAGGTAGCTTTAATTAAATTATATGTAGTATCTTCGCGTTTAGCTATTATGAAATGATTTTTATCGAATGTAAAACTTCTGACTTCTGTAATACCCGGCAATGAGATGACTGAAAACTGGATGAATTTTGATATACCCTCGTATTTGTATATAATTAATGATTGCACCGCATTATCGTTTAAGATGT
The DNA here is from genome assembly GCA_009867245.2 of Adranes taylori. NCBI lineage: Eukaryota > Metazoa > Arthropoda > Insecta > Coleoptera > Staphylinidae > Adranes > Adranes taylori. The sequence continues at coordinate 12,749 of WYDF02184451.1, read as the reverse complement.
ATAATAAAAGTTCGTTGCTAGGCAGCTGAGCAAATGAGATCTGTATCGGAGCACGTATGGCAAATTCTTGCCATGTCATGAAGTACCCTGATGATTTATCATATCTGAAACAAATTTAATAGTAATATTACTTTATTTACCAAACCATTTCCAATTTAAAACACAATCTACAAATTCTTACTTTAAGGTGAGATATAAAAAAGCGTGATTTGATAGGTAGCCTATTTCACATCAAAAATAGCAATTTCACTTTCGGAACGTATTATCTTTTTCGATACCGTTTTCTCAAATTTCAGTGCACGTCGTAATTGTTTAGAGAAAAGTAGCTTTTCGATGCAGTCCCCGCACGTCTCAAGCGAATTTCATCCCATGTCCTAACGTTTCTCCTTATTTGTGATGAAGAAACAAAATAGTTTCTCCGCTCGAATTTCAACGCACATCTCAACGTTTCTCTATGGAATAACGTAATTGTTTTACATAGTCCCCATAACTTTCAACGTACTTTTTGACATTTCTCCATCTTTGCGATGGAACAACGTATTTGCTTCTTGACATGATCCCTCAAATTTTAAGGCACTCTCAACGTTTCGCATTGAAATTCGTAATTCATCTGTTGACATATTTCTCTCAAATTTTAATGCACGTCGTAAGTTTTCTCCATCTTTGCGATGGAGAAACCTATAATTTGTTGTTCGACATCGTCTCTTCAAATTTCAGCAGACGTCTCAATATTTCGACATAATCCCCTGAAATTTCAAGGCACTTGTCAACGTTTCTCAATGGAGAAACATAATTTGTTTTCCGACATAGTCCACTCCAATTTTAAGGCAACCATTAACGTTTCACAGCCTTCGCAATGGAGAAACATAAGTTGTTTTTCGACATAGTACCCGCGAATTTCAACGTAATATATTTTTCAACAAGTTTAAAGAACACCGACGATTAATGTTTGGAGAATTGAAAAAATGTGCACTACATTAACGTTCTTTTAAGTGTCTTCTATTGGAAGGTCCTTTAATATTTAAGCGATTAAGAAGATTAAAGAAAGTCGCCGATTAAAGTTAGGATTTATTCGACCTTCAAGAAATTACTACTTACACTACTTTAATGTTTTCTGTTTTACAAATTTTGCGGACCTTTTTCTCAAAAACGGGTTCTGAGATCTCTTTTAAATTTCTCGTATCCAATACTTAAGTGATTAAACAAGTTTAAAGAAAACTGATGAATAAAGTTCGGTGTAATTTGGTCTTGAAAAATATGGGACTACCTTAATGTTCTGTGGCTTATACATTTTGCGGCTTACACATTATACATTTCTTTCTTGTATCAAAAGTTCTTTAATATTTCAGCGATTAAGTGGATTTAAAGAAAACCGACGATTAAAGTTTGCAGTAAGTTGACCTTGAAAAAAATTTACTACCCCAAATATCTCGGTTCCTATGAAAGTTGGAAAATATAACTTAAGGATCATTACTAAACTTGGAGGCTTAAATGTTGATGTGAACAATTGAATATTTGAACTGATTTTGAGTAATAATAAAATAACAAAAAACTTTTAAGTAACACCCTGTTTATTTTTATATATTTTGCTAGCCCTTGTGAATCTGTTTAAAATAATAGCAAACATGAGAGGTCTAAAGCACGCCCTTATTGCTTGATTGCAGTGATGCGGTTCGATGTTAATCAGTTCATATCCCACACAACTATTATACATAGTCAATGCTAAATAGATTAACTTTTGTCTTATGCAAAATATAATAAAAAAGTATGACTTTCAGTATACGAAAGATGGAGTGACTGTCGCATCCAAATTATTTTTCTTCCTTGTGACATTAATCATCGTCATTTACACCAAATGCTGATGTTGCTGCATTCGGGAGATATGAGAAAAGTTATTTGTTTCGGCATGCGACACTGGTGGTGGCTCATCTTGTTTCGGGGACGTTATTTCACACAATGTCTCGCGTGCGTTGTTGACTAAACAAAATCACTACAAAACAACAGTGTTGAGCGCTTTTAGCCTAATAAATTTCAGGACAACTAAACTATACTCACGCCAAATTCCGATCATTACGATATTGGACTTCTTTGAGGGCAGCGGACTTCTTGAACAAAGGGGACGCAATAGATTTTGATGGACACAAACAAAGGAAGCTCACGAAGAAGACAAAAAGAGGACATCGGGATAAAGGAGACTTTCCCATCCAATTGTAAAATAATAATAATACCTTTTAACTGTAACTTGTCCAGGAAATACAGCATCCTCCATATAACTTGAAGAAATAGCTAAATAATGTCGATCCTCATAACTGATGACTTCCATGCTATTTGGATTAACTGTATAGATATTCTGTTTCCAAATGAATAAACCAGTTTTCTTATCTTCTTTCCAAATCATTACGCAGCTGCCTTGGAAATTACAATTGTAATTGATGACTAAAATGTGTTGATGATTATCAATATTCAATGTTTTTGCCTTAAAAAAGAAAAATTACGTTTTGTAAAAAAGAATAAAAATATGTTTTATTGTTTCTTGCATAAAATTGGCTCAGTATAGTCAACCACACAAACTGTCTCGACAAAAATTGAACATTTGTGATCCAAAAACTTTGGGAGGACGTGTTCGTTGATAAAATGTGAATGACACAGTTAAGCGTCATTCAAAAGATTTACAGCGCTCTTAGGCGCAAAACATCATAGCTATGGGTGTCCTAAGCCAAATACCCCCAATCTAGGAATTGATCCACTTCAACAAATTTGGACACAAAATTTGCTCGTTGATGCTTACAAGATCCAGTTGACACAGCAGCTGCAACTTACCGATTATAGACTGCGCACAAATTTTATCAAGTGGATCTTGGAACGACTGAAAAGTGACGATGTATTTCAGAACAAAATTACTTTGATTGAAAAGGTTCACTTCCACCTCAACGGATTCGTTAACAAACTAAATTCTGGAATTTGGGAGATATAATAGTTCTTCCCCATGTGGTGCAAGAAATTTCGATGCATCCTCAAAAAAAGATAATTTAGTATGGAATAATCATGTGGGGCATAATCGAACCATACATTATCAGAAACTGATGAAAATGTCTCCATGACGGTCAGTGGCGATCGTTACGCCATTGCAAGCTGATAAACCTTTTTTCTAAGTGGAATTGAGATGTGCTTTCAATAGGATGGTGCCACCTACCAAACAATGATTTAGTTATTGGACGACCAAATTCCCAGGTTGTGTCATCTCTCGTTTTGGTGGCTAATAACTGGCGCCAAAGAAGTTGGGATTATTTTTCTGGGCGTTCTTTTTTTGTGAAAGTACCATTAGGACAGCTCCCTGTTTTAGATTTATCAAATATCCAAAATGTTCTTTGCCAACATACGAAGTTATGAAGACGTGCGCGCGGAAAGTAAGCCTTAATTAACATTCTCACTTTCTTTTCCCAGCACTGGGAAGAAAACATATACGAAGGTGGTTTGACGGAAATCTAGCCTAAGTAAGAAAACGCACTATTTTTGTTTTTATGTTTCATATAGGTATAAGAAAGATATAGGATCCATGTTTAGAGATATTTTTCTATTTCACCTTAGTACGTCTCTTGTATTCAAATCATTGCAATCCTTTCAAACTTAATTCAAAAAGGGGTCCATAAAAAATAATTTGCCGCAAAAAATTTTTCCTTAGTGAAAAATTTAAAATAATCGCGTATTTCTCGGTGTCTGTAGGTACGTACGGATGTATGTTGCTTCTAACCTATTGGACCGATTTGCATGTAATTTGGTATACGGGTGCACACAATTGTTCCACAAAAGTGATTTATTCATTTTTTTATAAATCCAATATGGCGGAAATGAGCCATTGTTTCACAACAAATTCAGTTTTTTAACTAATAGGCTGGAATTTTGCATGCATATAGTGCCTCGTACTATGCGTCGAATAAAGGAAATACGATGTCACTGTAATGTACAGAACGCGACGTTGCGAGGTTCAAAGTTTGAAAACACTTTTCAATATATCTCAGAAACTATAAAAGATAGGAGTTTTGAATAAATTTTATTTTATAGTCTGCATAAAACCCCTTCGGTTCTATTTGAAACATTTTTTTCTCAAATCACAATTTAACATATATACAGGTATTCTTTTTTTTTTAATAACTTTGCTGTCCATTTTCTCGAAAATTTTCGCATAACTTTTTTTTTTAATTTCTTGAATCGAAAGATCCTTTAATATTTACGGGATTAAGTGCGTTTAAAAAAATTGCATGTCATAGCAATGGAGTTATTTGATCTTGAAAAAGATTCTACTCTAAATATCTCGGTTCCTATGAAAGTTGGTAAAATGAAATTTGGTGAGCATATGTAAGTCTAAGGGACTTTAATTCTGCCGATGTGAACAGCTGAATATACTGAACCGATTTTATGCAAAAATAAATTTTTCAAAAAACTTTTTAGTAACATCCTGTATATTTTATACTGTTTGACAGCATATGCAATTCTATTTAAACTGATACCACACATTAGGGGTCTAACTCTTATCGTTTCCAAGCAACGACCCTTAATATCTTAAAATTTCTCAACTTCTCCCCATGGCCACCGACATTCAACAATCATATATACATGTAAGGCCTACATGTATATAATATGATTGTTGAATTTATTTTACGTTGTATGAGACATATAGGCTGTGCTTTTACAATTGAATAAATATTGTTATCAGTGGCAGGTGCACATTATAATTTTATGTTTTAAAATTAGAAGACTGAAATTAGGCTCGTATATAGTATATTGTATTATGCGTCGAATGAAAGGAGTGCCACCCCTGCACTTGGTATAAAACGCTACATTTAAACATTTCACAAAGTTTTTGATATATTTCAGGAACTATAAAAGATAGGACACTTCAATAAACTTTATTATATAGGCTACCAAGGCATCATTAAATTTTATTTAAAACATTTTTTTCTAAAATTACAAATTAATATATATACAGGTGTTTTTGTTTTGTTTTGTAAGCTTTGCGATCCATTTACTTGAAACCGGCTATTGTTCTACATTAATAATCTCGGTTCCTATGAAAATTTGAAACAATAAAACTTTGGGAACATGTGTAAGACCCAGGAACCTCAATGTTTTGTAAAACGGACACGGGGAAAATGACTCAAAAGCGGCAGCGGGCGAAAAGTAAATCAAAAACGGCAGTAGGCCACGCCAAAGCGGAAAGCGAAATTGTTCACGCCGTAGACAAATATGGGGACCAGGGAATTAATAGGTTGGCGAATTCGTAGATAGAAGAATTCACACGGCCAAGGCTTTAGAAATCAGCCAAAAAGAGAGTCCAGTTCGGTTGTAGGCAATGGCAAACCTGACAGCAGAGCTGTCCGCACTGTAGGCAAATATGAATTTTTTTATCATTTATTTTTCAATAAAGGCCCCTTTTAATGCAAGACGACTTTCCAATTTCTTCGTCCCTGCCGAAAAGTAATTCTGCTTGAGCTCTTCAAAGTAATGGGAAGTTTGGGTCATCACTTCATCGCTTATTGCAAAATGGCATCCTCCAAGCTATTTTTTTAGGTTCTGGAACAGAAAGAATTCGCAAGGGGCTAGCTCTGGTGAATACAGTGGATGGTCGATTAATTCGTAGCCTAAATGGTTCAATTTTGCTTGCACGACGACCGCTCTGTGACAAGGTGTGTCGCCATGATGCAAGAGAACTCGTACGAGTCAAACCAGGCCGTTGTTTTCTTTAATTTTTCGAATAATACTGCATAGTAATCGCCAGTTATGGTTTTACCCTTTGCCAAGTAATCAATAAGAATAATGCCTTTCGCGTCCCGAAAAACAATCGCCATCGCCTTATCCGCCGATCGCGTTGTCTTTGTCATCTTCGGTGGACCTTCCCCGTTTTTTCTCCACTGTTTTGACTATTCCTTCGTCTCCTGTATGGAATAATGGACACGATGAAAAAAATCGATCGATGAAAAAAATCCATCGGATCACGGAATCCGTCACACGTGTGCGTTTTTGGTCGATATTGAGTAAACGCGGCACCCATCGCGCGGATAGGTTTTTCCTATCAAAATTTTTGTGTATGATGGCGTATACACGCTCAGTTGATACGCTTGCAGCCTCTACTAACTCACGGATTTTGATTCGACGGTTTGGCATAATCATATGATGGATTTTATTTACCATTTCTGGTGTAGTCACGATATTTGAGAGCCCTGAGTGGTAATCCTCAAAAACACTCGTACGAGCACGAACAGATTCAGCTTTCCAAAATTTAATTGTTACTAGCGACGGTGCAGATTCGCTGTAAACAGTATCCAGTTCGACTTTGATTTTTGCATTAGTTTTCCCTTCCTTGTGATCTTGTGAAGGGACTTAATCACTGAATGATATTCGACTTTTTCCGTTTTTCACAAAACACAAAAATTGCTTGTTGACGACGGCTGTAAAAGGCAAACTAATTGTTCGTTTTGCTTCAAATTTTGACAGACGTAATGTGTTGGATGACAGATGTCAAAATCAATATCGTGGTTTGTTGTCACGTACCGCCATCTATCGAAGGCTTGATTTATGTCGAACTACCCTCATATTCCCACATCTACCTACCCATCCATTTCCCCCATTGCTTTAAAATTTGAGAAAAAAGGGAAATGATTAAGGGAAAAGGCTGAATTGGAGAAAAAACTCGGGAGAAAGGTAGAACGAAAACTTAATGTAATAATAAATGGTATAAAAAGGACGGGAAAGAATTGGTAGAATGGAAACATACAGGATCATACAGAGAAAAATGAACTCTAGGAAATAGTGAGGAGGAAAGGATATTGTCCTTGTAATGGTAAAATTATGAAAATGATGAAGCGAAAAAGGATCTCGAGAGGAGATTTAAAAAAGGATCTCGTTTAGTTATAAACAATAAGTTGACGTAGAAAGGAAAGTATAGAATAAAGTATGAGAAATGGTGAAAGTGATAATTAGAGGAAGAGAAGTGGGGTGTCGGAAAATGTAGATAGCAGAAACCAGATGGGTGTGATTGTAAGAAGATGATTATGTGCACAAAGCAGAGGGAAAGAAATTGAGACTTTTATTATTTTGTCCATGGCTATTTTGAAGCTCTACGCTTTTCATAAGACTATTTAAATAATGACTCTTCAGTGGGTTTCCCGTAATTACCACTCTTTCGCTATTTTACATTCCATTACGTCCGCTTTTTTTAAAAAATACGTTATGGTTCTAAATTTCCTGGGGGAGACTTACCATATTCCTCCGGTTAGTCTCAAAGTTTAGTTGTAATTGTCTAAATAGATTTGAGGGCTCGCGCTATGTTAAACAATTAGTTGCAATTACCAATGCTGAAGCGGAATTTTATTCTGACGCTAGGGCCTCGCGGTATTTAAACCTATGTTTTGCGTAGAGGGAACACTCTATTGCAACGCTTTTCTAGAATGGCGATAAATATTCCGAATCAGAAGACAGCATTCCGATGACCGAAAGTGTGATAAGGTGGAAAATGACGAGAGGCGTGGAAGAGACCACTATCGAAAAAGATGAGATTACTTGGTCGCCGAACGTCATTCTTTTTTTTGATAAAGTAAAAGTGGTAAACATAGCGAATTAAACAGGTAGGTCAGTAACATCTACCCATTCTGATAGTAAGTATACACAAATGAGCCTACACAGGATGGTCATTAGACTTAAATGGTTTAATGGGTACCGCTCGTAAAGCTCATATGATGTGATTAAACCTACATAAACACATACTAAGCAGCTGTAGTACTCGGTTAGGAGACTTTGCTGTAGTCTCCTTAGATTAACAAAAAACATGTGTTGTAATCAAAGGCAGATGTTCTCCCCCCCCCCCCTCCATCGCTCTCTGTTTCTTCCTACGTAACCCTTGTATAGCTCCCTACTTTTATTTTTCCAAACCGCGTTGTAAGGAAGTTATTTAAGATAATGCATAAAGTGCATAAGTGTTTTATGAATATTTGGTCCTTCGAAGCGGAAGTATATAAAAATCTTAAATGTTATTCCAATTAGTCTACTTAACTTAGGAGAAATTCTACATACATCGACTTACGAGATTTTTTCAAAATCACACTTTCGAAAATTTTATGAATTCGATATATGTATTACGCACATATTTGTGACAAATAATAAATTACACAAAAAAAACTTACGTCAATTGCTTTTTCTATATCAATTGATTGGACTAAAATCAGTCCAGCAGTATTTTCTTCGCAGTATATATGAATGTATTGCTCCTTGTTATAGACGATAAGAATGCATAGCTTTATAAGTGTTTTTTCAATAGTTAACGGTAGAGGCAAAACACTTTTAGTACCATTCGTTTGAAACGTTTTGATAATATTATAGACTTTGGAATTTAGATTTCCGATCATGTGTCCCATATAAGGAAAGGCTAAAAATATAATAAATAATACAAATGCATTGTCATTAAAAGTTATTACGTTTCATATTTTCAACTCCTTGAACTATTCTACATATATTGGAAATTGTATTATAATCTAAGAGATTATTATGACGCAGGACGCCAAATAATCTCATAGATTGCAATATATGCACTATAACATTAATATCAATAAAAAATCACAAGTAAATGTTTTAGCAATATTTGGTCCTTCGAGTCGGATATATAAAAAAAAAACACTTATAGCAACCATTTCCATATAAAATTGAATTATATTTGTTAAAACCATACTAGATGATACATTGCGCATCATCTATCTACAGCGTGTTTCAATCACTTACCAATGTTTTTAAAATTCGTATAATATTCGTAGTACATGTAAGTTCCAAAACTAAAATGAAGAGCATCAACGTGGGAAAACAGATTTTCTGCTATAGGTACTGTACCTGAAATGATGAAACATATTTTTTTAATTATTTCTGAATACACTAAAATGTATCTTATTTTTAGGTTATACAAAGTGTTCCATTAAGCTGTTTTATTTTGGAAAATATATTGCTAGAGTTTTGAAAAAAAATTTAACACCAAAATCTACAAGAGAAATATGGAGAAAAATTAAATTTCGAGATTTCAATAGTAGAGTGCGTAATTGCAGTAGAGTGCGTTTAAGAAATAAAAATTGACTCTCGCACAGAAAGTCCATATATATGGTATATACTTTTGTTGGTGATATTAATAAGACGTCTGAACTGAAATAAATTTTATTTAAACTTCTTAGCGCACCTCTATTAATTAATACATGTGTGAGAAGAGCTACCGCATGCATGGAATATTTTAAACCTTCTGTAAAAGCAAGAATTTTTATCCAAATTGCTCAATTGAAAAGAAATTTTAAGTAGATATTAAATTAGTTCCTAGCCAATAACCATCAGTTATTAATTAATCTTGTACAGGGCGCCATTTCACTCTGTCCCCCTACGGTTTCTGTTGATAAATTTGTGGAAATATAATGACTATTTTGGTTCATCAAATAGTTGAAAATTTTATCTCTTTTATTCACAGCGTATGATTTCATAATCTATACTTACTAGTATCAGGAAGAAATAATCCATACGCTTGATTCCATTTTAGAAAATTAATCATTTGCTTATTATTGGTATTGCTGCTTGATCTAATTACTCCTATGTGCGTACTTTTCGTAGTGAAATAATTTCGAAGTACAAATACGTGATCAACACCTTCAAAGATTTGCGATATAATGTAATAGTTAACAAAACTCGCCTGATCTAAAACAAATAAAAACATAGAAAGTTTAATTATTGCCATAATTTTAATAAAACTAAAATTCTTACCTCGCAAAGATTGCAGAATTTTAAATGAAACGCCTTGAAGCTCCTTATACTTTTCGTGATAATTTTTCACCGATAAAATATTATGAAGATTTGACACCAAAAAGTTTACATCCACTCCATTATAGAGTTGATCAAAATGTACATTTCTAATTGTGAGATCGGTATTGAAGTTTATTTGCGATTTAAATGTTGTATTTTCATTTATAAAAACCTTAAGAAACCCAAACAAATCGATTAACTGTATACCTTATGCCCCGGTGGGGGGTGGGGGCATTTAAAAGAATGAATGAACCGATTTATTAACACATTCGCTACCAGCTATAAATTTAAAAAATCCTCCCGACTGCGCCAACTATATTTTTAACATTGAGTGCTAATGGGGCTACCATACATAAAAAATTCATCCGTTTCACGTTTCAGTTGGGGAAAGGGTACGTGACTGAGCAAGAAAAAAGTAAAACGATGAAAATGATTACGTCGAAAAGAAAATGCGAGTGCGACTAAAGAATTTTCCAGATTTGAATTTAATAATTGTTAAAGTAAATATGAGATATTATGGTAGAAATAAGTGATATACAGATGGAATTAACAGAAATAAAGAAGAAAAATGATAAAAAATAGCAGAAAATCAAGAATAAAAGTGATATCAATGGAGTAAAAAAAAAGAAAAAAATGAGAAAGTGAAGATTTGCCAGAGAAAATTGCAGCTCTGTGAAAAAAGTAGAAATAAATTGATGAAATTTTAAATAACCTTGTATAATTCTTTGCAAGTGCCGTTAAACCATAAGAACTTACTAGTTAAAGCAAAAACAATCTTAGATGACGAAATGGGTTGGTCTCGTCTAAGAAGCGAGACGCCAACATATTATAAATAATCTCTCCCAACATGGGACTCATTGTAAAATGAAAAGTTTCTTGGAAAACAAAATCTAAACATAGACGAAAGAAAGACGCGAATCTTGTGCTTTTAAGTGTCGATAAATCAAATGAGGAATCAGGTTAAAGCAAAAAACATCTTAGAGGACGTAGATGTAGGTTAGTCTCGACTAAGCAGAAAAAAATCCAACATACTATAAATTGGTACCCTCTATGTGGGACTAATTATATAGAAGGATGTTATTACGTAAATGGAAAACAACGTTTTCCATTTACGTTTTCCATAACCGACAGAAAGACGCGACTAGAGCGCATCTATGAAGCACTCATTTTAAACTGAGATAACTACTACTTCAAATGATCATTGAGACTGATTCCGTGATGATGCTTGAGAACTGAAGCAATATGTTATGGAATCGATTCGTTTTTTTAATAACCTTGCTTTTCAAGTGTCGTTACATTGTACGAAATAGCTAGTTGAAGCAGAACCAATGTCAGATGACGTAATGAGGAGTTGGTGTTGTCTAACAAAGAAACTAATATATTTTTAATTGGCGCTACCAACGTGGGAACAATTCAATAACTATGTATTAAATAAGTAAGTAAACCTAAGTTCTATTACAATTCACCCTGTAAAAACAATATAACAATATAAACTCCTTACAAAAATAAAATAATTCTAACAAAAATAACACATACGAAAACAAAAAAAAAAGCAAAGCAATACATACAATAAATAAGCCAATAACCCTGGATTATTCTTTTTAAGTGTACATACCTGATTCTTTATTAAATTTTCAATGTCGATACCATTTATATATCCATTCACTTCGACATTCTGAAATAAACTGATGTTTTGCCCAGTAGATGTAATAAACATTTTAGATGCGTTGATAGTTTGTGGCATAGATTTGAAGAGAATGTTTTCAGCAGGGAATTTTCTACCATTTAAATTACCTTGCAATCTAAATCATATATAATTTCAACTTTATGTACGATATATGACTCGCTTCGATATTGACGATATTGACAAGCTGGTTCGTAAAATATGTATATTAGTGGAAACTATAGGAATTTATTTTGATACCAAAAAGAAAGTTGTTCATATAAACGCAGAGAAAAATCTTACATATAAAACTTATAAACGTAAAAATATAAACTTTGCAAGAGAATAAGAAGCAAAATTTGTGAAATGATTCAAATCCTGCGCAGTTCACCGTTTTGCCTTTTTATGATATTTGAATTATGTGTAGAAATGTAGATGAGAAATATGATTAAGGGGCAGAAACGACGTAGCCCAACTCCATTACAACAGTAGAGGATAAAAAAGAATCGAAAAGAGCACATGCGAGAAAAATAGGTTCAATAAATACCTTATAGGTTTCGTGAAAACACTAAAGTTGGCTAAGATTGTTCTTCCATCAATTCTATGATTTCTACTTTTCAAAATCGCTCGATTCATCCAACGTGAAATATTGATATCTTGAACAATATCATTTTGATTATTCCCATTTAGAATATCTGCTTTCAAATCTGTTATAATTTTTTTGCCAGTAACTAAATTATGTTCGTCGTATCGCATCACGTCTTGTTGGATATTTAAATTGTTTACTAAAAATTCACCTTGTAGATCTATAATAAAACAAATGAAAACAAAATTGTAATAAACGAATTAATAGTGCCATGGCTGTAACAATCTTTAATATTCTGCTAAATATTACAATTGGAAAATATTTTTTTTTTTGAATAAATTTTTTTTATTTCAATTAGGCTATAAAATAAAAAATAACTTTATGTGTACAGTTGGTCTCAAAAGTATTGCAACAACATAATTTTCTTATTTTAAATAAGACATCCTATATATTATTACATTTTCTGAAAGTATAAAAAATTTTTATAACATTTTATTCCAATAATAATGTTCTTTATACTTCAGTTAGCAACTTAGTCATTTATATCTTCCATATCATATGGAAGATATAAATTAGGATTTAGGATTAAGTTTCCACCATTTGCTAAAACCATTTTCCGTGTTAAAACTTGATTGACAAAGACCATCAAACAGTTTGCAGCAAAAACAATAAATACTTTTC
>WYDF02184340.1:0-21859 GCA_009867245.2 Adranes taylori | reverse complement strand
CACATACGGAACGATAATAATTTTTTAAAATATAATAGCACAAAAATGAAAAGGGAACTCGGGTACATTTATCGAGAACCACAAATAATCCTTCAAAGAGCCGCATGTGGCTCACGAGCCGCAGGTTGGCCACCCCTGTAATATACCTTTCTCGACTGGAATCAAATTTCCTATCGGGAAATCTAGAATATTGTTTATATGTAGTTCTGCTTCCGTTATCAGGTCTCGGGACATTCTTAATTTTCAGCAAATAGGCCACCGAGATTTTTCCAGTAGCCCACCGCGCTTGTCCAGCCGTGATAACCATTGATAACCAAGTTACATTGTTTGTTAATACCTTTTGTTAATTATTTCTTAATATCTGATGGTTTATATCGATAACCAAATGTTTTTGATTTGTTGATCCTTATACATAGGTTGGGCAGTGAAACTCGTAGCATGTGGAGAATGCTATAATATATGCTTTAAAAAGTTCAATGAACATAGAGTATGAAAACAAAGAATAATTCAAATAATCTATGAAGGTTACAAGAAAACATGCCTTGAGAAAGAGTTTTTTTTTTAGATGGCCATAGAGAAGGCAAGGTACAGTTTATACAATTTGGGCTTATGATGAAATTATGCGGTGAGATTTTGATTGAACCGCACGTTTCGGAGTTTCCTGAGTCCTACATAGTGGTTTCTGAAGTGCGAAATTTTTTCGTGATTTTTAATTAAAAAAAAATTAAATATCTTGGCAAAGAGCGTTAAATTGTGTAGTTATATATGAAGCGTACAAGTGTGTACACATCATAGATTTTATCTAAACAAATTTATTCCAGTCTTATTCTTATAGTGCCGTCTCCTTGCAGAGGTTGGCGATCCAATTAACTATTTTGGCTAGAAAAACTGCACTCCTGAAGATCTCGGTATATGTCCGTCTAAGCCATGAATTCAGGCGTCGTCCTATTGAACGTTTGCCCTGAATTTTCCCTTCGATGAGCAGTCGGAGGATCTCATACTTAATGATGTGTCCGATATATTGCAGTTTCCGTTCCTTGACAGTTCTCATCAGCTCGTAAAGATTTGTCCATCATACTATGGACCTCGATGTTTTTCCGCCTTGCCATCCATGAGATACGTAATATCCTTCGGTATAGATACATTTCGAAGGTCTCTACACGATTTTCCATCTCCTGGTTGAATCTACAGGTTTCGCATCCATAGAGTAGGACAGGAAAATGTAACAGCGCAATAATCGCATATGAAGCTAAAGACTTAGGTCGCGTGCAGTGAAAAGATTTCTCATGCAGGTGAAAGTTCTGCGAGTCTGCTCGATTCTAGCCTGGATCCCGATTTTCGGATCATTTTGTTTAATCAAGACAGCTCCTATGTACCGAAATGGATGTACTTGTTTGACGGTCTATCATTTATACATATATAAAGCCTTGGTTGCTTGGAGAAAACCACGAGCTTTGTTTTCTTATCGTTCGATGAGGCCGAAACGCTGGCTGTGTACCACGATAAGATCTATTGCTCTCTGCTCTCTGTATGGAGGTTGTAGGTTAAAATCATGATGTTGTCTGCGCAGCACATTTTTTCCCTAAAAAAATATGTTTCAAAAAAAGAATATATCCAAAATAAAAATATATTCGACGTTTCATTTGTTTTCTGTCAACAATACTTTGTAATACTGTTACAGTATACCACTTTTCTTATTCTGATCTTTTGTAACATAAAAATAATGCTTGTGCATGAGATTATACAGGGTTTGGGTTAGAATTCGTTGATCTTAATATAACAAAGCATTTACATTCTTATATGATAAACACATAAAGGCAATAACAAGTTTAAATAGTTTGGTTTGTTGTTCTATAAAATTTCTAACTTCACATATATGCTTCTATTTGCGTTTTTAATTTACTGACAATGTGTTGTGAAGCTAATTAAAATGCAAAAATTGTTAGGATGCTCTATACCATTTTCTATTAGCAATAGTAAAAGATAAAAAGTATCTTACCAGATTTCAATTGATTTTTGTTATATTTTATTCTTCGTCCCTGAGGATGGTTATGACTGAAACTATGTTTACGATATGTCGACATCAAATTTCGGAGGTTGATGTTGGTTTGACTATTGAAATGTCGGCTTTATTGTTGACAAATGTGAATATGTCTTCCACTTATTGAATAGGATCGAAGATAGAAAGATGTAGTTGAGTGATGTGCGGTGAAGTTGTTTAATGGACCTTAATCGCTGTCGAAGAGATCGGCGATCCCGTGGTTGATAATGAATTATCTGCTTGGCTTGATGATCGACAACTGTTTCCTCCTGATTCAAAAGTCTGCAGAAGTAAAGGTCGCATTGTGTAATCTTCACGCTTATAATTTATCGTAGATGTTTATTGTAGATTTAATTTGTTTGATAGTTGATTTAAAAACGATGATTAAATTAATATTCGCTTTACGCTGCATATCCACGGCTGCGATAAGCATTCGCTGACCCTAAGATAGATATGTTATTGTTAATTATTACTTCGAATACAGCGAGGTTCTCACGTTACATCCGAAGAGCACAATTCCCAAATTGTGTCTCTGGATGCTAGATTGCGTGGACCTTTTTATATGGAATTTGTTGCTCCTGGCGGATCGGCTGCCTAGTGGCACTTTACGTGACTCAACGGCACGATGGGCATGCCCTGAAGGAAACTTTTGCTAGAATATTTTAGGTAGGTTCGAATTTCAACCAGTAGAAGAATTTCTTTAATTCGTGGAGATTTCTAAGGATAAAAATTATCTTGACGAAAATCTATGACAACGCAAGTGGTGGGCGGTTCATAAGTGGTGGTCGTAGTAGCATAATTATGGACAAAATCTTGGGGAGCATCAAATCTGTTCTACTAAAATTCGTAGAATTATCATGCCATAAAATCAGTCGAAAACAGAAAAAGGTGAGAATTTTAACGACTCGTTAGAAATATAGTAGGTGAAATATACGTTAAAGCACTTACAAAAATCACAATAATAATATATAGCTTCCCAAAAGCCAGATACAAAAAAGCGGAAATATCCGTTCGGTGTAGATGCTTTACACGCTCATTTGCATCATAAAGATTCTTATAGCATTTTATAGCCCGGATGGATTTCCCCCCTTGGATTCAACACTGTTTCTATAAAAGCAGGTTCAGCGCTCAACGCGTTTTTTCCTGGCAGCCTATGAAAGCATCTGACTTCATCAAACTGTATAAGACATGTAGCGGAGGTCCTTCTGGACGATTCGACGCATGGTTTTCCACTCACACCGACAACCGACGACAATTTTGGAAACGACTGCCTTGGACCCCCAAAAATCAGCTCCTGAGCACGTTGAATGATTTCCTGGCACGTTGAAGGGCGTCCTGGCAGCGCGCTCTTTCGAATGACTTTTCCTTGCCGGTGTTGTAAAATCTTCGTTGAACTTCTCCGACTCGTTATACCTCCGACGACATTATATAAATCGATCTTGAGTACCCGAAGAATCGAATGATATCTGTCGCTGAGCGCCCAGCGTCAACACTTAATCGCGGCTCTTCTCGGAGTATACTCTGCACTTGGTTTCAACCTTTCAACTATTTTGAGGTTATGAATGTTTAGTAGATGTGTCAAGCTATTTGGAGGCCAATCGCGACCTTTTGAAGTGGTATATAATGGCGGGAAATTCATATAGAATTGTGTTTGGATTTTGGCGCCGCACCCTGTACATTCACAGTATTCTTTACTGAATATGTAACAAATTTTTATCTATGAGTTAATGAATGATTTTTTTTGTTAATTGTACTCGATATGTAATCACATTATTATTTACATATAATAATTATTGTAATATGGAAGGAGCATTTGAATTAATTGTATTAAATATCAGAATGTACCTCTTCACCTTTAAAGATGAATCAGTATAACATGCCCAAAATTTTGTAGAAGACCAATTTGTGGTGGGATGTGTGGGCGTGACCGTATTTTCAAATTATCCGTAAGTGTCATAACTGAGAAAAGGTAAATAATGCGTTAGCGTAAATACGAATGTCAAGATCTTGATTTATGTGCAGAGATGGATTAAGAAATGTTAGAGAATATTAAATATTTTTTTCTAACAATTGTTTTAAGTACAAAATTTATTATGGCATTTAAACTATATCTTTACTCTGTAGCAGCGATTTAGCCCCTTCATTCCCTTCATTCTATTCCAAATCCTAGAGTAAGCCGCACAAAAATCTGAATAACTGCATATACGAGGTATGATCAAATAATACGCTGAATTATCATTTTTCTCGAATAATCTTTATTTATTCCTCAATATTAGCGTTGTATCCATCAAATTAATCTCCATTTATCATAACACACCTTATCCATCGTTTCTCAACTCTTTGAAGCAATCCTGAAATTAAATTTTCGATATGGCGTTTAATTGCTTTGGCGATTTTGTCTTGATCATAACGGTATTATTTTTGCAAAAAATTCACGAACAAGAAACGCAGTGTGTGCAGGTGCATTATCGTGGTGCACTCGCCAGGAATTTTCTCGCTACAAATTCAGGCGCACAAAACTATACACAAAACTTCATACAAAAAACATTATACACAAAACTACACAAAACTTAAAACATACACAAAACTTTATACACAAACAATTATACACAAATCGATTTATCGATTTATTATACTATTTAATACAAAATATTAAATACAACTTTGTAAATTCTTCCCTATTAGATCTCGTTTAAAAGTTCAGACCAGTCTGGCGTGCAAAACCTCTTGAGGAAACAGTGAGTCAAATGTGGCTGCAATTCACACCCCCCCCCCCTCCTGTTAGAAATTGTGAGACCCCAAAAGTAATTCAAAAAGTTCACTACACATCCCGAAAGTGACTTAAGAAGGTCACAGCGGACAGCGAAGATGTCCGGGCGTAGGGAAATACAGGCACTGGTGGATTCATGGGTATAGGTAAATCATGGGTAGTAAAATTCAAAAGTTCTTGGCAGTTTGGCGTGTGATGTCTGAATGGCGAAGTCTGGCGTGCTTTGTATGGCAGACTGCCCTGTTAGGAATTACCCGAAAAGAAAGTCATTCAAGAGCAGCAGCAGGCCGCGGCAAAGCCGACCGGGGAATTAGTGGATTCTCGAATTTATAGGGTAGGCGATTTATATGGTACACTAGTGATTACTTGCACTAAAAGTACATTTAAAACAAACATATTCATTAAAGTTAATTAGGGTAGCATTCGATAACCATAAAAGCGCACGACTTGAAGAAGCAATGAATTGGAGACTATGTTTGGGGCATGAGAGAAAAGGGTTAGGAATAATGAAAAAAATGCATGATAGAGAAAAGAGCAGGGAAAAAAAGAGGAAGAGGAAAAAAAATACTATGCGCATTTTTCCTTCTGCCGCTGTGCCAGTGGCTTAAGAAGTTTTTTTTATTGATTTTATCTTATCTTTTATATGTTTGTTGTTTTTTTTTGTAATTTTATTTTGCTAGGTTTAAGAATAATGTTTTGATTTTTTCTGATTGTAAGGGATTAGTTAATGCCAATAAAGATTTCTTTATATACAAAATGTTACATAGAACCAATAAATAACTACAAAATCAATTCGTTTTTCTTTAGATTTATTCATTATATGGTTTTCTTCAAATATGCAACGCATATAAATAAATGAAATACGGATCTGCTACTACAAGAGCGATCAGACGCAAGTATAAAATGTTCATAACAAAGATATTTTTTTCAAAGCGTAAAGTAATGACCGTAGCCTCTGAGACGACACCAATTCTAAAATATTCAAATAAATCATCAAATACTAAGTGCCCAAAAAAAATTGGAAGAGAAGAACAAGTTCTTCCCAATTTGGACGGCGATGTAGTGATCAGTTATAAAGAATATCCAAGTTACCTATTATTGCAACCGCATTTGCTTTTGATTCTTTAGAAAAAGCTGGAGTGATTTATTTATGGTGAAGTTTAACCCGAAAAAGGTAAATATTTTATTTTTTAATAACTGTGTGACTATAAGGGATATTATATAAATTAATCCAATTAAATAGGTGATTTGAAATAATTTTACTTAGGTTTTTAAAATTTTTAATAGATTTAATTTTTTTGTCGGGTAGATGTTAAATTATTTTTTAGTAATTAGTAACTACTATCAAGTACAGTACTACTTAAAAGTAATATTGTAAAAAAATCTGTTCAAAATTGTCATTGGAAGAAAGGACTAAATTCAATAGAAAATAAAAGAATCTAAATAAAACAAAACAAGATGTTTGCAAGATTTAGGTGTGGAAGTGAAGATAGGAGAAACAAATATTAGATGAATGATATGGAAAGAAAATGGAGAATATGTGGAGAACAGGAAGAGTGATGGGAGCACCGGGTAAATGAATGTCTAGGAATCGTGTGGACAGATGATGAAAGGGTGTATGTAGGCAACTGGAGAAGATGTTTAGGGCAATGACGAGATAGTATAAAAGTGCTAAGAAAAAATTAAGGTGAAATTGATTTAAGTTGTTTGGCTGAAAAGATACCGAGCGGTATAAGAGGTAATTCTGTATATAATTAGGGGACGGAAAATTATAGGTGGTAGGTTTAAATGTTGGGGCTCTCTCTATTTCTACGGAATTTAAATGGTGTGGTTTTGTATTTGGTATACTTTGTTTAGAATATTTTTGATATTTATTTTAAATTCTGTTATATGTTGTATGTTATAGAATTGTATTTTCTTTTTTTTTTATATGCCAATAAAGGTTATTATCTAAATTCTACAAAGCTTCGGTAATGTTTATTACATTTTTTAAGCTGAAATTGACCACAAAATATCAAAATCGCAAATTAATACTGAAAAACTGTTTAAGTTTTTAAGAATTATTGCGCAATAAACAATAAGAAGATAATAAACATTGCCGAAAGCTTGTTGAATTTAGAAATTGTATTTTCTACTAAATTGAACTCTTTTCCACGATGATAATTTTGAACAAAATCAAGATCATTTAGGACGCGATAACAGCTACGGATTGTAAATAAATCATCACACATGCCGATTATTCTCCTCAATGGCTGTCCTCTGTGCTCGCTGCACTACTCTAAATCGGATATTGTCATGATATATCCTAACCTCAAATTCAAGACAGTTGCATTGCTTTGTATGCCATTTCTTCTCGGCCCTGGAACCAAGTCACTTAACAACAAAATCCAAAACCAAGGCCATATGTTTTCATTAACTGGACAAAGAAATGGCGGGTTACCGCCAAACTCAAGCTAGTTTAATTTTATGGGAAGAAACCATCCCACTTCTGGATAAATCACGTATTTGGGCATAACTGTCAACTAGAAAAATGCCTTAGATCTCACTTTAGCCTAAGCTATAAAAACGAATTAGAATAATTCGAATAACATCGAAAAACGAATTAGAATAATTCGTTTTTCGATGAGCGTATTAGAAGGCGGTGACGTTAAAACTTACCACACTTAAGACAGTACAAAGCAATTCTGTGCTCTTTCATAACAGAGAAACCAACAAGCTAACAACGCGTGACACTGCGATTCTAAAAAAAAAATCACAAACTCCACTAGCAGTGTCCAAGCGCATATTTATTACATTTCATGTCCACCCTGATCAGAGACCTGCTCAAAATCTTTAATGTAAATATTCACTTAGACGAGCACAACAAAACGACACTCTTAGAGTTTTATCATCTTCTTCTTTCCATAGTTTTCCACGCTTGCCTCACCTCAGCTTTTGATCTCGAGGCTTTCCTCGAATGCTTATCCCACCTGGCCTTCCATACAGGGGGCTCCTAGGAAACCTCTCCTGCGGCATTGTTTCTATGTGCCCTAGTAATCTTAATCGCCCTTTCTTAGTAACCGGAACTATGTCGGGTTCCCCGTATAGTCTCTTCAGTTCTTCATTTCTCCGTATTTTTCATTCTCCATTTATGCATACCGGCCCATGGATTTTTCTAAAAACCTTGCTTTACCAGATTTCTAATATCTTCTCACGATCTTTTCGCTGGCATATAGTACTACCCGCCTGATTATTGTCTCATATATTGTGATCTTTGCAGCTCGTGATAGATTGTGAAGGCGCAAGGTTTTTTGTCCTGTGGACATACATATGTTTCCTGCCGCTATTCTTTCCTTAATCTCGTCGCTGATGTTACTATTTTCTGCCACTGCTGATCCCAGGTACTTAAACTTATCGCACGTTGAAAAGCTATAGTTTTGGTTTTGAATTTGCTCCTCTCCTTCCCTTGGATGTCTGGATGTTCGTATATATTTTGATTTTTTTTTTCTCAGATTATCTCCAGCCTTTGTCTTTTGGCAGCCGCTTCAAATTTTTCAAAGACTTCTCCTAATGCCGCTCTAATTGCCATTAAGAGCACGTCATCTGCATATGCTAAGTGCTGGGTCAATCTATTATATATGATCCCTCCAGGGTTTACTCTAATGGCCCTAACTGCTTTCTCTAAGCACAGGTTGAATATCACTGGTGACAACGGACCCCACTGCCTTAATCTTCTTCCAATGGCGAAGCTATCCGACAACGAATTTTTAACTTTCACTTGATCACTTGTGTGTCTCCAGGTTATGTTAATTAAGCGCACTTATTTCTTTGAGATCCATAGAATTCTTAAGCCTGAAAGTGCTTCGTCCAGATTAATATACTGTCGTAGGCTTGTTTAAAGTCTACAAACAAATTGTGTAGATCTGAATAATTCCACCTGACTAATTAGCCTTTTGTAAATAGTAATTGAAAATACTTTATAGGCTACTGAGGGCAGCTCTGTACCTCTATAGTTGTTGCATTTGGATCGAACATATAATGGCTTTGTTCCATTCCTCTGGCATTCTTTTATTCATCCACACTTTCCAGATTAATTGTTCTTAGATGTCGTGTAAAGTATAAAACTAACGTCAAGAATCGATTCCGAAGCCTCTTCCACCACCTACCAACCCGGATTATAAAATCTATGCATAAACCTCACGAAGATGTCCTCAACATCCTTGACACAATCTCTCTATCTTGTTAAGAAACATTCGGGCATAAAAACTTGTATTACGGTGGTTTAAGGATTTCTAAGCCTGCGTGTAAGCATGCTTGCATGAATGGGCTTCATTCTGTAATAAAAAATTCACTCAAATACTAAACCCCAGTACTCAAAAGGATGATAAACCCTAAACCTCTCAAATCTCTTTCCTGTTCCCTCTCTATCAGTGTTTTGCGTTAGAAAAGAGAATTATTGCAAATTATTTGCTTGAAACAATATAACAATACACCAGTCTTTGCTATAACAATTTCCATAAACAACATATTCATACATATAAATATGTAATTTATTTTACAAAATAACAAAGACTTCTATTTGTCGTTGGAGTAATACAAGAAATTAACATATTATATCAAATTTTTCTTTAAATAAATGTTAACATAACCGGTACAGATAAAAATGTAAATTTTGTTTTAAATCGAAACAATGAGAAATAAACATTTATAATAGGAACTATACAAATTGTGGGTATTTATTTTTATCATTTATATACTAAATAGTATATGATATGTTTATGAAAAGTATTACGTGTTACGAAAATCGTAGATTGTATTTACTTTTATTTTGTTTAGAAACCATGTATACGCAGTATGTGTATTGACGATATAAGATTCGTATTTTGTAGTTTCTTTGAATTTCACCTTAGTACGGCTCTTATATTTACATCACTACAATTTGCTCATACCTAAATCAAAGAGGGATTAATAAGGTACAGTTTAGCACAAAATCATAAAAAATGTTTCTTTGTCTCTATTAGAAAACAACTTACGTTTTAATACGTATGAGTGCATGTATGGGTATACTCACTCACTCTCATGGTGCTACAGTCCATGTAGGACCCTCGCCTCTCCTACAGCAGCCATCCATTCTTCCTGGCTTGCAGCGCATGCTCCTGGCTTGCTCCTCTAAGTCCGGATCCCCAGCGGATCCCCTGCACATACTGTCTGATGTCATCAATCCACCCTCTCTTGCCCTGCCTGGCTTCCTTCCGCCCTCCGCTTGTTGGTTTAGTCTTCTTGGTGATTTATATCTCCCTCCATTCTTATAACATGCCCAAGGTACCGCAGCAGTCTCTTCTTCACCTCACCAACCAGCTCAATATCACAGTAGAGCTGATATTATGTTCGAATGCGCCTCTCGCCATCTGCACAAATCTCGTTGAGGATTATTAGCAGCACCTTTCTTTCTCATACCCGGAGCAGATTCTTTTCACGTTCAGTGCGCGTCCAAGTTTCACATCCTTATAGCACCGCTGGTCAAATTATGATGCGGTACACGATTATCGTGAGCTTTTTAGAAAGGGTTGAGAATTTTAGTAGCTTATTAAAAGCATAGAATCATCTGTTCCCTGCGGCAATTCGTGCTTTTATCTCTGTACTGATCTCGTTGTTCTCAGTCACCAGGGTACTAAAACTCTCCGACTATCTCGTACCTTACTTCTTCGCATTCCAAATGACTCACCGCGCAGAACCTTTCCTTTTCTCTTGTGCCGACCATGTATTTTGTTCTTTCGTTATTAATTCTTAGCCCTAAGCGCCTCCCGACTTTACTCATACGTTGCATCGCCTTTGTCAATGCTCTCGAGCTTCTAACAAGAAGGACAACATCATCTGCGAAGACCATGTACTGAAGGGATCTGGTGGTGATAGTTCCTCGTGGGTTGAGCTGGATCCTGCGCATGACATGCTCCATGCAGAAATTAAAGAGGGCCGTCGAAAGTGCATCTCCTTGTCGCAGCCCTTTTTACACCTCAAATTCCCTTGTTAACTGCTCCTGGATCTTGACTTTGGCCCTAGTGCAAAGTAATATTATACACACCAGAGCTTATTTGACACTATCATATCTTCCAATATCACTTGCAACTTGGACTTCCTGACACTATCATATGCTTATTTGTATTCAATGTCGAGTTGGAGCACATTGACATTATGCTCGGAGCATTTCTCCAGAATCAGGCGCAATGACAGTATGTGGTCAAAAGTTGACCTGTTCCGCCGAAACCCACACTGGTATTCGTCTAATTCCTTCTCCGCATATGTCTCAAGCCTCCTTGCAGGTACCTTCGAAAAGATCCTGTATACAACGCTCAAAAGAGAAATCCCATGATGGTTTCTGCAAATCATCTTGTCACTCTTTTTGTGGATGGGACATATCACCGCAGTGTTCCAATCTTCTAGAATGTCTTGAAGAGCTCAGCTCGGATGTTCAGCTCCTGGCGCGCGGCTGTTGTGCATAACATCTTTCACCTCTTTTCGAGTCAATTCTGGGACAACCCCCTCTTCGCCAGCCTTGTCTATCTGGCCATCCCACACATGGTCTGGTGGTTCCGGGGTTCCCTCCTCCGCAGCATTCAGAAGGATTTCAAAATATTCTACCCATATTTCCATTATCCCGCTCTCAACTCCGATCAAATTACAAGCTTTGTCCTTAAAAAATGTTGTTTTTGGCTGGAAATTTTTTTTTATTTCCTTGGTTCCTTGCAACATTGCATCTCCTCTATCTGCGCTAGCTTTTTTTCCCCATTGTCTCATTCCTCAATCAACATCTTCTTCACATCCCACCTACGTTGTTGGAAATTATCAATGCTTCCTCTTCTTCCCCTTCTCTGAAGCGTTTTCTCCCTAGCTGCATTGCGCCTGAGGACAGCTGCATGACATTCGTTGTCGTATCACTCTGTTCTTCTAGCAGGTTGCTTGAAGCCAACTTTTTCCTCCGCGGAACCCTTCAGTACGTCTTGCAGCACCTTCCACTGATGGGTCACTGTCGCCCCTTGTAGTTCCTGCTTCCGTCCTCTTGAGCTTCTCACTAACTGTCTCCAGTATCTTTCTTTCACCTCCTTGCTCCTGCTCAGCACTTGCACATCAAGGTCTGACCCTTCTGAATGCTTTTCCGATGGAAGTACGTACTGCTAACTGCCATCTCGTAGCCAATTGTAAAATCTACAAGTCTGAGACCATTGTCATCGCATTCAGAGTGAGCGTTAGTGAATGGATGTATATAAATTCAAATTGAATAACTTAAGCCCCATTGAACTGTCGATAAAATTTGAGAGACGGGTATGTGATTTTTTGCTATCACGTCTCCAAACAATTTGAACTTAATTATTGAATTTTGACAACAATTCAAAACTCAAGATAACGCGCCTTAAGGCCAACTTTTATAGATCAACATCTGCTATATGCAGAGTAGAACTTGTGATTTCCAATATAAGAAAACGGGGTGTCCACCACGAATAATTGTCTATTGAGTTAAAAAAATAATAAACGAATCCGCAATTCCAACTTTTATATACCAAAAATCAGAGGTGTAGTCTTTATACATAAAATAAAAATTGATCTATTTAGGTAGGGTTTCATTTGATACCCTAACTTCAAACGCTGGAATTAACTTCTGGGGGTTATCGGCTGATATAAAAACTGGCATTACAGTGAAATAGTAGATACTCTGTGTATCTAAACATTTTAGTTACAGAAAGCAATAATCTGTTAAAAGCAATAAACTGCAGTAATCCATAGTGAGGCATTAGCAAAGGTCAATCCTTGGTTTAATGCCTTCGCTAATGCTAAGGCCTTAAAGGGCAATAAAGACACTTCCTTCCTCCTATATGAACTATATCAAACTTAAGTAGCAAGATTATGATCCACTATATATGCCTGTTTGAGACCTGGTCAAATTTAAAAGCATCACCTTCCGAAAATGCAACCTGGTCTCACCACTGAAAATAGGATTTGTCAAAACTGTGATGATTGTTATAGTAGAACCGAACATTACCACGTCATTGTACTTAATTTATATTGCGGAGTCTTTTAGAGCTCCGCGGTTGAGCCACTACTGCTTATTATTTGTAAAGAAACATATCCTCCACCAATGGCAAATCTCGTGAGAGGCTAGATCTCCTGAGACCCCTAATTAACGTCTAGTGTATTTATCAGTAAGTAAAGGCCTGAAAATTCTATAAATTGCTGTTTTAATCATTTCAAAGGAGTGTTGTTTACCCCTTTAGCGCTTGGTGGCACTCTGTTACCCAATTAATAATTAAAGCAATATAATTTCACTTCTCATCATATATTAAGTACGTACATAAAAAATAGGGTGGTGGTCACGACGTCTATAACTCTTGTTATTTAAAAAAAATAATCATGGTATATTTAAATAAATTATTAAAATGTAATTAATCCTTTTAACGTACTACACCAAATACATTCTTTAAATTAATATAAATAATAATTTTAAGTTTTTAAAATTTCAAAATATCTATTTGTTTTATAGAAATAAATTATGTATATGTTACTTCTGAATATAAATATAATTTTTAATAAATTAAATTTAGCATTGAAATCACCCGTTTGCGATAATTACATTGAACTCAATTTTAGATCACAAGTCATATATCTTCTAATCAACAACTTTTTAAATCGATGCTTGTAACAAGTTTAAATGTGTTTAAAATTGATAAGTTTTTTAAATTAAAAATGCAAATAAAATAATTTGTTAACAGTTTATTTTTAATTGGGGGAAAAATTGATTTTAGGCGTAAGTCGATAAACAATGGCTTTTACAAATCTAGGGTTATTAGTGATGAGTGTTTTAAATATAATTTACGCTTTGGAATTACTTGACGACAATAATGGAAAACAGGATGCCGTGAATTCGCGACAACCGCGTCAATATTTAGGTCCTTATAATTATGGTCGGAATAATTTGCAGTATGGATTCCCGCCATTGTTACCATTTCTTCAATATGGGTAAGTTTTTTTGTTTATTTAAGTTAAATTCCAACTTAATAGTATTATTTCGTAATATAGAAATATAAAAAATTTAAGTTTTTACAATTTTCTAATATTTTTTCACAAAGTTTCCAATACTATATTCTGTTCTCGAAAACTGAAATTGACAACGTGTCTTTACACAATTTTTGGACGAGTCTGTTACCCAATTTTTCACTCAAAACGGGAAGTTAAAATTACTGCATGAAGTTCCCAACCAGTGGATCACGTCTCGTTTAGGAGGCATAGTGAGATCGTAGGTTGAGGGGAGGCAATGCATTCGCATTTTCGAAAGCAAAAACCATTTAACAACGTAAATCCCACTTACTCATTAATTTCATTAACTCACTCATTCATTCAGTCATTATTTCACCCATTCGATCGTTCTTCCCGACATATCCAGATAGGTCACAGCTTGCACTCAGCTTAAAAAACGATGTAAAGGTAGGTACGCATGCCATAGGTATGACGGAATGGGGCTGAGAAAGGCCAGAAATGCGCATCTACCCTTACCCCGTATTTTAAGCCAATTTAAACTTCCTAAAACATCAATATGCAGTTTTCGGAATAATTAACTCACTTAATTATTTACACACATATTAGCTCCAATTTTTTATTCTATCCAGATCTAAGATACGTACATACGATTTTGATATTTATTACTTTGTTATCGTTAAAATAATAATAAATAATTATAATTTACAGGCCACCTGGTGCTCCGCCTTCAACGAATAACGCATTTTATCCCGACCAACGTATAGCATATCCCGGATTCGCATACGGTTTACAGCCTTATCCTGGATCAAATTATCTTCCACCGCAACTACAACCAGTTCCGCCAACCGTACGAAAGCCAGAAAGAGTAGATCCCAATTTAATTTATAAACAAACGCCCAATTTCCATCCGGCTTATCCATTTGTACCTCAAGTGGCATCTGGTGTTACACCATCGGTATTTCTAGGAGGCTATCCAAAACCGGCCTATATTCCTCAAATCGAGAAAGATGCGGAACAAATACCATTGGATCCAAATGGTTTGCCTATTTCAAATACTGGTGTTGGTAAGTACATTAGGATATATAAAAATTCACCAGACTAAAATCTCGTAGCAAGAAATTCCTACCACCATAGAAACAAAACAGCTTCGTTAATAAGACAACTGATGGTTTGAACAAATGTTATAGATGTGGAAATAGAAAATATAATAAAACATACTTTCTGTAAAAATTGCTTAAGGTCTGCATAGTTGATTCTAATGCATGCTTCTGAGCGGCTAATTATCAAGTGAACAACGTTAAACTATTTAAAATGTGTTATGATGTATCAGAGGTCCTGTAAAATATCACGTACAAGTTGATCAATACCGGTATAAAACAGAGCATCAGCTTATTGTGGAAGAAACGTCCGTAATTGGGTAAAAGTAAAGTACCGCAAAATGCAGAGTCTCTTACTTAATGGGGGTATGGGTAAGAGACTCTGCTACCTCACTTCCTACCTCTCTACCTCACCCTACCTCACCCTCACCCTACCTCACCCCTACCTCACTCCCTACTCCCTACCTCACCCTACCTCACCCCATTATAAAACACAGAAATATTCAGAACATTATTCAAAAGAAAAAATTAAAAATAGGAAAGTAGCACCGAAAATCTGAAGTCAAGAATTGGTTTAATACTTTATTTAATTCTTTCCTCTTCTCAAATTGCCCAAAACCTTGAAGAATTAGAGATTAAAATTACTACTAAGTTCCATAAACGCCATATACTTGTATTGCACATTTTTCGTAAAGTCTATTGAAACACTACGAAAAATGTGTATTGAAAAATTTACACATTTACGCACTTACAATTAAAGTCTACTAAAATTTAAGATAGAATCTAACATAAACAATTTTCAGATAACAAACCAAAGAAGTTTGAATTAGAACATGAATATGAGAGAGAACCAGGAATCAGACCAAATCTTATTCCTGAAATTCAAAATGGAAATTTGGGCCCTGGTCATAGGTAAGCATTTTGCTAAATACATCGGTTGATTCACAACTTCAGTCATCAATTTTAAGAAGATACTGGTAATTTTCTTTTCAAATGCGTTGATAAAATTCATTAACACCTTTCATTAACAAAGGGTTGAAGAGGTATTTAGACAAATACAAAATACCATGTTTTTAGAATAGATAGTATTGAATTTCATTAACCTACATTTTATCACTGACCAGCGTAATCTCGAGTTTGTGGAACATTGACTTAGCAATATCGTAAAACATTTTTAAGGCGTTTCGTACACGAAGCGTGTATGCCAATAATTACAGATATAAAAATTAAAGATATAAATTAATTTTAAGTGAATAGGTGTCAATTCGAAAAAGATATGTAACATCTATGACAGACTACGTTAGAAAAAAATTCAGATGAATCGCGGGTGGATGGCCATTTCTGCTATCAGGTATTAAAAACTTTATCAACACCCTTATTTTACAGAACGTCACTGCATGTGTGTAACTTAATACACACTAACTCTGTTCTCACACACTAACTCTGTTCTGAACCTATCTCATCGGTTAGAATTGTTATATTAAATCTTCTATATATGTTTTACGTTTTATGGTCGACATATGCGATGTGTTTTTAATTAAATTGAAATAATTCCTAAACTAGATCTAATTTAACGATTCGCTTCTACAAGAACAATCCAACAACTGAATGCTACCTAATTAATGTAGTGTTATGTATTTGAACGAATTAACACCTGATAGCAGAAATGGCCATCCACCCGCGGTTCATCGCAATATTTTTCTAACTTCGTCTCTCATAGATGTTACATATCATTTTCGAATTGACACCTATTCACTTAAAAATTCGTCTTACTGCGAAACAGTTAAATACTATACTTACCGTTATACAAATTATTTTATTTGCAACTAAGCATGTAAGTCAAATAAATTTTATATTTATAAATATTACGTGAAAGAAGAATAACTTTGTAAGGAATAAGAATTATTTGATAAGCAGTTGTAAATTATATTAAGTCTAATTAGACTTATTACAATAACTCGAACATATATTTAGCATGTTTACTGTTATTTTTATTTTTTACTAAAAACGTTTTTTGTATTCAATAATTAATTTAATTTTTGTTTTACATAAATATTCAAAGATATATGAAGAGGGGCTCAAAAATTTATAACAACTGGAATGAAAAAGTAATTACTGACATAGTTCTATTGATTATTTATATTATTCATGTATTAGAATTAGTGAACTTAAATTTAGACTTGATTGTTATATTAAAACCCTCTATCTAATTTTCATTCCAGTATAAGAAAGCGTAGCGAACTCAACTTACAGAAAGAGTAAGAACCAGAAACAAAGTAAAAGAACTAAACCCAATTTAAAAATTATAGAATGAAATCTGTTTATCAGGCAATGACTACATCTCATGAGATTAAAGCCGGTCCCAGACAATGCATATTTGCCCAACATTCGTCATCCAGGCTCATTCGCATAACGTGTGGGAGGTCAGCTTCGGCTAACATTCGTTATGTGTATGTTAGCCGAAGCTGACAAGAGTTCCCGTCGATTGTCGGCAAACTAACACGAATCAAAGGAAAGCATTCGTTCGTACGTATCCATTTGACTTGGTGTATGCATTTGACAAATATGTGTGGTTGACGTGTATTCGTCGAATACACGCATCGTCTGGGACCGCCAGAATGCATACGTTCAAGTTCCTTTGATTCGTGCTAGTTTACCGATAATCGACCTGAACATTACGCATAACGAATGTTGGCCAAAGTTGACCTTCCACACGCTATGCGAATGATCCCGGATGATGAATGTTGGTCAAATACACTCATCGTTTGGGACAGCGGCATCATTTGCGGTATAAAGCACATTAACCTGCATACATCCATTCCTAAAAACATTGACTCAAATTATTTCTCTAACTTTTAATTTTCAAGTTTTTCAAAAAAAATCAATTATGGCGTTCATGTTTTACCTCCTGTTGAAATTAATGACTGAAGTTGTGAATCACCCTGTATACATAATTCATAATACTTATAACCAAGTAAATTCCACTATACCCTTAAAATAACATCCTTTTAGTCTATAAATTCGCTAATGATACATACTTACATCAGGTTTTTTATACTCTTCAAGTATGAACCCAAATAAACATATTCCTATTTTCTTAACAAATCTCCTTCTTCTATATTTTTTGAGTCTGTATGTAACAGGACTGTATGTTATGATCTCCGAAAAGATAGGTACTACATGATTTATTCATTTCATACAATTGTAATCACTTAATCTGGTTAGGGTTGCCAACTTAGTCATGATAATGGTTAGGGTCATATTTTCTCCGGGTCAGCATCGGCGCATTGTTGCAATTTTATGTGATATTTAGCAAATTCACACTGAAATATTTTATAATTCATGTTTGTAGATATTTCATTCTAAATGGACAAGAACTGTATTCATCACTTCCACAGCAAAATCAGCCAAGTAAAATATATCAAAACAATAACAGGAATCAAAATGCCCACCAACAACCCTTCATACCCAATCGTCCATTGCAAACGTTGTTTCTAAATCAACCCTACCAGGGCTTACCAATATATGGATCCGGTCAGTCCCTGTATTCGGGTCTCGATCCATTAACGACTTTGGCATCGACTCATCTCCATGACAAAGCATTATTTGGAGTACCGTCTACAGCGGTACTCGCGGGACCAATAATCGGTGGGGATGACTTCCTTAGTCATAATAATGATGCAGAAATAGCTCCAGATTTAGAACAAGGATATGGTGCACTTAAATTAGCACAGTTTGGATCACAAATGCAACTAGGAGGTGTTAATAGAGACGACCAGAATCCAGGTATATCGAATGGAGATGGTGATACAATTGTTATTGATGCAGGTTCCAAGAATGGTAAATAAAATTAATTTATACAAAACAATTTCATACAGATATTTTAAATTCATCAATAGTTTCACTATATAATTTTTTTGACGATTTATTTTAAAGTCAAAAATGATTGATCTTCTGAGTTTTTACAATATAAACTGTCTAATAGAATGTTTAAGGCCAGAAAACTTAAAACTTTTTAAGTCTTTCTAAATATTTTAAGTAATACTATTCAATCGATATGATATCCGAATTATGATTCCATGGCTACATCTTGAGATTGGCAAAACAATCTCAAGATGTCAACATCTAGATAGAAAATTCTCTTTGCAAACCTTAATAAGATGCACCAAAATAAGATGTATCGTAGACAGGACGAAGCTCTCCTATTCGGACAATTAGCCTACGGTGTATACACCAGAATGACATGATTGATTATAATGTCGAATAAATCTACAAACTGATTGAAAAGCCTAATTTTCCAAATAAGAATATCTATAGATGGTATAACTTATTATTTAAGAAGTATAACTATTTAGTAAGTGAGATAATTATTTCGAAAACTTCATATTGCCGTTTTAAGAAGTTGGCAAATTGGCTTAAAAATGGAAGATAAGAGTAGATGCGCATTTCTGGCATAAATGTTAGCCGTCGTCAGTACCCTCTGCTTCCACCTCGCATCATTACATTCGTTTATGACAGTGGCGTACCCAGGGAGCCTTGGCGCCCGCCAACGCTGACAACTTGGCAATCTTATAGAACATTCAAAAATCCTTAAAGAACTGGGGGCGGCACCATTCACCGATTGCATGTGGGATGACATGCCCTAACAGTTCAACATTGAACAACCATTTGTAGTTACTATGCCTACCAGGGATGTCTGGGAAAATGGGCCTTCATATGGTAAAGGTGCGTTGAAATGGTATTAAATTGGATAGTGGTGGAGCAGGGAGTGGATTACATGCTCAAAGAACCGGGGGCTAAAACCTGTGAGGCTAAGCTTCTGTGAGATTGCCTAACACAGGTGAAAGAACTCGCAAAACATAACCACTTAATGTTATGGTGGGTACCAGCACATTCAGGGATCGAAGGCAATGAAATAGCGGACAAGCCAGCCAGGCAAGGGGCAAAGAGTAAACTAATAGGCCCCGGTCCGTCTTGTGGTGTAGCTAAAGAACACAGGAAGCGGATATTAACACAATAAGAATATGAAGCCAGAATTAAATACTGAAACACAATCCCAGGTCAAGAACTGCCAAGGGCCTTTGTAGACCTGACATCTGAGGTTAACACCAAAATATTCAATCTCAACAAAGTTTACAGGCTGCAGGCTAAAACCTGTGAGTCTAAGATACTGTGGGATTGCTTGACGCCGCTGAAAGAACTTGGCAAAACTTAACCACTTTTTGTTACGGTGGGTAACAGCACATTCCGCGATTGAGGGCAATGAAATAGCGGACAAGCCAGCCAGGAAAGGGGCAAAGAGTAAACAAATGCAGTCTCAACAAAGAGGAACTCTCCATATATACGGGAACTCTCCATATATCCATGTATACTTTCCATAGAACTCTCCTTATATTCCGGGGCATTGCCCTCTAAACTACCATATGCACAAAATTGGTAAGGTTGAGAACCCTACATCTTAATTATGCAATGATAAAGCAGAAACGGCAAAACATATTTCATGTGAATGTCAGGCAGCATGGAGCTGCAGACAAAGACAGTTCGGGAGCATGGCAGAAAATGCCGCGAACATCAGGGCACAACACTCGAAAAGAGTAATAAAGTTTATGAAAAAACTGAGACTGTTTTAAACAACAAGAAAGTGCATGCTACAAAAGATCTTTTAGGTCGACGTGGTTGGGATGATGATCCTGCCCTCTGCATAATAATAAAAATACGACAGTGACAAAGCCAAATACTATGGTAAAGAAGTACACTAGATAGCAAAGGTATCGACAATTTATAAGGTCTTTTTCTAGTGTAATTTAATAAATTATTTCTTTACACAGTTTAAAGGTCTAAATATTTTTGTATTGCATATGATTTTTAGTGACTGTACAACTTATTAGCTTATCATACACAAGCATCTAACTTTTAATTAAAAAATCAATGAAAAACCCTGTTTTTCACATATAAATCAAAATTACTCAAAAAGTAATTAAATAAAAAATTTGAAACTTCATACGTCGGATATCTTAGGAATAAAAACATTTTATCACCATATTCCCACTTTATTGAGAGTTGCAATATATCAGATCACTAAAAACTACATTTATTTGTAGAAAATGCATCGGATGCCCCTCAAGAAATTTCTACTGAATCTGCTAAAGAACCTATGTCAAGTAATAGCTCCAACATCTACGAAAACCAAGAGGTGCAATCAAACGAAAATGAATATTCAGACAAGAAAAATAATTAACATTTTTATTTCAATTTTGAAATATACTCCTGCAAGCTAGAACTGTAATACGTACAGTATATAATTTCATATTTTCTTGAAATTAACGTATGATATAGAAATGTAAGTTAAATGTAATTAATTTTATGGCCAAATTATATACATAGTATTAAAATCATTTTCTAAATAAATTATTTTATTTCCTATAGAATTTTATACATGTGTCCTTTTTTTCTATTTCCCATGTATATACCTAGTACATAAAAGTACATGAAAGATACATGTAAATACAATAGATGAAAATTTGTAATTTCGATATTTTCATCGGAAAGCACATTCTAGACGCCCTAGAGTTGATAGTTCAGTAGACCCACGCCGGCCCCTCTTTTACCCGACGCCCTAGTAATCCGACATGCCAATTTGTAATAGTAGTGTTAAACCACGGGAGTTCTACCCACTGGCTCCCCCCTCCCCCTCACAACTGCCTTTTGGAACGTTGAAGCCCCGCCCAGTACGCGTGGTCTGCGTTCTAATTGGTCTATGTCATCGTTGCTGGCTTCTGATTGGCGGTTGGAGCGTTATCAGTGCTTGTTATCAGCATTGACTCGACCAACGCCCGGTGAAAGAGCCATGGTCCCACCCCCCTACATTCTCCCCACCCCGGGGTGGCAGGTGGGAGCCCCGGCGCACCATGCGGGGATGGTGGAGGGAACACGAGGAAATGAGGT
>WYDF02184229.1:0-21859 GCA_009867245.2 Adranes taylori | reverse complement strand
TTGGCCCCATACGGCTATGCTACCCGCTATATGTGGAAATGCAAGTGCATAATATGTTGTAATTAGCTGTTCCTCCGATGTCAATATGTGTCACAGAAGGCATTTAAACAAACATTACCTTTTGAAGAACCAGGTCAGGCCAGGAAATAGTTGAATAAGTACTGGCGCCTACTCTCTTATGTCTAGTAATTTCAATGCCACCGTCGTTTAATTAGTTGAGGATGTATAAATCGCAGAAGGTAAGAATGCTGCTTTTTGTAATATGCCAGTTCATAAATTTCTCAAATATATGTCTTCGGTAGTGCAAAGTGATGGAGATACAACTTAACTTACATCTGCAGGTTATTTGTTAAAGAATGTAATATGACAGACGTTCTCATAATAGTTGTTAACTTACGTACAAACCTTTTATGGTGGAGTTTTTGGAGGCACTGATCATACAGATGCCGAAACGTATCCATAGCCGGTAATTCTCCGACAAGTCTTTGCGTATTTCACCCACTCTGAAGGCATTCTACCCATTTTCTTTGACTTACTTTCGTCGCCTTCCACCGATCCACCGCTACTGACGCCGCAGCAGCAACAATTCTATTTGCAAGTGCCACGGTACTTACAGCATTTTGAATTTCATTAGTGAATTTACAGGTGATCTGTATCATGTAACCGGTAAGCTTAATGGAATCCATTAAAGATGGCACATACAACCTCACCATGCAATAAACCTATAAAAGGCCGCTGTGGTATTTACAAGGTTTTGGAATGGCAGGCTTCATTTATCTGCAATTTTTGTCTTATTTTTGTATTGTATTGACCCAATACACTACAATGTATTGACGAAATTAGCCTGTGGTCGGTCTGGTGCTAGGTAACTTTTATTTACAATGATGAAAATCAGCTTCAATAAATTAATTAATATTAATAACACATTCAATGACTAACTTCGCACAGTATATATATATATATATATATATATATATATATAATTATATACATCAATTCGTTCTGTTTTAAAATCAAACATGTTAACCGCTACTCTCTCCAAAAAAGAAAATACCATCACCATCTTGCCTACATATAAAACGGATAAAATATAAGAAGAAATTTATATTATACATTTTTTATATTTTCAAAATAATATATTTTAATAATTTATCTAAATTATGTTTTACAAAAAATATGGTTTATATTAAAAGGTATATATTAAAAAATATATATCTATTAAACTTTCTGTAACCACTAAATCAACCAGTACATGTAACCAGTACATCAATTAAAAATTTGGAAAGAAACTATGCGTCGGGCTCTGTTATTGATAAAATTATTTGCGATAATTTTAGTGTTTTATTGAAATAATTGATATACTATGTGTTTTAGAGACGTGTCAAGGAAAACAAAGAGTACTCTACTGCTTTCATTGATACTAGTGATGTATCGCTCTTTAAAGAACGTTTTTTTATCGCGATATATGTATGGAACATAATGTAATTTGAAATGATCTTGTTTCCATTGAAACATAAAATATATCGAGTCGTTGAATATTTTTTTTTAATTTATGTTTTCCGCCAACTCTTATTCGATAGTTTATTCAAAACTACCTTTATAATAAATTGAAAATGATTTCTATTTCTACCTAATATGCATTATGACAGATTTCTAGATTCAATTAAAGCACCAAGAGAAAATTTAGTAAACACAAAGCAGCAGCAAAGAGCAGCACGCATATTTTTATCCATTTGCGCCGGATGTGCTACGCAAAGTACCGATAAAAATCCAATTCCAAAAATATGCAGTTTTTTTAATATGGTCCCGTGTATCCAGTCAGCCGCGTGATTCTTGTTCACTGTTCAATATGGGTCTAGCATTGTTCCAGTAGAACGACAAACAAAAATATACAGATGCATATTTTCGATTGTTGTTCAGAACAGCTTACCGTGTCGATTGCAAAGCAATGATGATATACCGTTTGGTAATAGAAGATGCATGTAGAAGCGCAATTGCGATAATATTAATTGTTCTCGTCGTTCAGATAACCGTTGATGAATGGAAATCTTTTTGATATATACAGAGGCAATTAATTTGTAAATATGTATTTTTTTTTTTATTTAAAACATAAAATATTATTTTTAATTAAATTAGAAACACGAAACAAAATTATTCTTGGTATAATAAATATGTTACGTAAACATTTTAATAGAAATTCATTAGTGAGTTTCTATGTAGGTACAATTTTTTTAAATTCTTAAATTGATTTATTTTAAGAAATTTGCCTAATATTTGTTTTATTAATATTAAAAAGTTAATTTGAAGTATCAACGATGTATGCAATAAAATATAATATAGCGCACTGCTAATTACAAAAAAATTAAATACTTGATTTTATGTTTTTTCTTTGTCAGTATGAGGAATAGATTTATTAATTTTTAAACGAGACGAGAACGGTACTTGATCGGTCTTTAGGGAAGAAACGGTACACCAGAATTCGCATCACGAATTCATACCAAAGAAAAATGGTATTTCGTCTTACTTTTTAAGTTAAAATTTCATTTGTAGGAAACTGTGGGAATAAAATAAAATTTATATGTAATTGCATATATTTATTTAAAAACTTCATACAATAACATCATAAATTAAAACTAAAAAAGAGTTGAACCAAAACATCTGTAAGACAATACCCTTAAAATTAAAAATGACAAAATTTATAGTAAGTTCTTGAAACGAGTCCATGTCTAAACCTGCAACTTGAAAGAAATAAGTATCATTATTGTAAAACATTGCCTTACATTTATTTTTTCAGAAGTCCAGCTGTCAAAATTTTGCTGTTTTATTTGTAGATATTTTGGAAAATGTATGATGACAACTGCAGCCATATTGGTAATTTAGTATATTGTTAGTTGTCAATAAGGTTACTTGCGTTTTTGGTGTCACCAGGATATTTTACTTGCAAGGTTTTGCATTAAGTTTTGTGTTAAGAACAAAATTAAGTGCAGCCATGTGCTGGCACAGCACTTATTAAATTTTATATTTGGCAACACTTTTATGAATAAAACAAGCATTAATTAGTGGTACAAGTCGTACATTATTTAGTGGTGTTAAGAGCATTATTATGTGGTACAAGAGAGCCGTGCAATGTTGAGGATGACGAGTGTTCTCGGTGTCGTAAACACATCAATAACTGATAATAACATCGGAGAAGTGGAGAAAATAGTTATTGTAAACCGGCAATTCACTACCTAAGAAGTTGTTGAAGATGCTTGCATTTAATTAGCTCATGTCAAAGTATTATTTCGGATGTATTGGGTATGACATAAGTGGCAGCGAAATTTGTACCTAAAATGTTGAACTTTGATATAAAGCAGTATCGAATTGACGCTGCTGAATAAAATATACGATAATCCAGAATTACTCAGAAAAATCATAACTGGTAACGAAATATCCGTATATAGATATGACGCCTCTTCGACGCCTCTTCGTATATAGATACACTAGTGGTATTGGGTACTATGACTTCTTGCCAACAGATCGTACTGCCAACAACAAAGAGTAGTACTACCTGGCAATTTTACTATCGGTGCGGAAAGAGCGACGTTTTGCCCATATTTACGAGATCCAGACAGAATCTCTAAAGCAATTAATTGCCATATCGGAAAATTGGTATTCGCATTTGCTTCGAAGTGTTGAAACAGGCTGGAAGAAGTGTATTATGTCCTATGGGGATTACTTTGCAGGGGGAAATATTAATACTGGGGAATAAATAAATATTATTCGAGAACAATGATATTGCCGCATATTAT
The DNA here is from genome assembly GCA_009867245.2 of Adranes taylori. Taxonomy (NCBI): domain Eukaryota; kingdom Metazoa; phylum Arthropoda; class Insecta; order Coleoptera; family Staphylinidae; genus Adranes; species Adranes taylori. Next base: position 18,068 of record WYDF02184229.1, on the reverse strand, counting down.
TTGATCATACCACGTACATATATTGCTAAGCATTTGTAAACTCCTTTGCTCTTAATATTATTCAACACAAGGAACATTATATTAAAATAATTGTTTAAAATGAACATTATATAAATAACAATGAAAGTATTTTTAGAAATGAAAATATCTTTAATTTAATTAAGATTCCAGTCTGAGTATAAGAAAACATTTAGGAAATTAGAAATACCTTTGGTCATTGAGTTATTTTCGTGCATTAGATTTATAGGTCTCTAATACGAATAACGCCATCTTCTGCCGTATCTACGACCCCATCCATATGGTGTTGCATATCTTCCACCCCATCTTCTTTCCCAATAATTATTTCCTGGTAGATAGGGTGGTCCCAACAAACCATTCACTAATCCTGGAATTATTCCAGGTCCATATCTACTCCATCTATATCCCCAATACCTTGCGCTACGTTTAGCTCTTTTGGGAGTTTCTGCATTCGGAGATCCTTTAAGTGATTTAGAAATATCGATGCCAGTTGTTTTCTCTACAGTATCGGCAAGTATATTAAGAGCTCCTAAAACTTGACCAGTTGTGCCATCTAAAAGAATATATAACAAATCAAAATATTTCCGTGTATCTGAATTGCTGTACCATATATGTAAAACATACAACACACAGATCAGAGTGAACAAGGTATGTTAACAATGTCACTACCCCGTAAAAATGGGACGTTACAGTATCTTTAAAGTTCTTTACGGTCATCTAGGGCATTGGTTCCCAATCTGTGGTCGGCGGAATTGTTCCAGGTGGTCCGCTGTAAGATTGAGGAAAATGCATTATATTTCCGCGAGTGCAACAAAACATCAAGTATTCATTACAACAAATGAAAAAATAAAAAATTCGTTCTATTATTAACAAACAACTGTCACATTCACCTGGTAATATAACTCCCACCTAACTCGTAAGCTGAAGCCTAAAACTACTGCCATGCCCGTGTGACGCGTCCTTTCCGCTCCACCACACTCATACCATTGCCAAGAGTTTCACATATTGTCACTACTTGGGCCGAAGCGCAGTTCCCCTTCTATCGTCTGCCTCCCACCAGTTCGCTAGCGTAGTTTTGTGTCTAATCTCACTTTGAAAGTCTTGTTTTTTTATTGTATCACGCTAAGTATATTTCACCAGTGTTTCAAAGTTTATTACAATGAGTAGGCAGGTTAAATTGTTTGAATTTCTAAAAAGGAGACGTGACGATAAAGACCATGAATCTACAAGTAGCACAGTGAGTGATAGAAACAAACAATTTTCGAACGAACAAAAGTGTAGAAAACCTACTAATCTCAAGTACCAAAAAGGGAATATTAAGCATGGTTTCACAGTTATAGAAGACGAAGGTAGTCAATTACCATAGTGTGTTGTATATGCAGAGGTTTTGAAAGATTTTATACAGAAATATTTTATGGAAAAGACTGTTAAGTTTTCCAGGCGTAAGGAACTCGAACTGAAAAACAAGGTTTTTTCACTCAAGAAAAAGCCAAAATGAAAGCGTCTTTCATAGTTTCACTACGAAATGCGCAAGATGAGAAACCGTTTACTATAGGAGAAGACCTAGTACTTCCCTGAATTGTTGATGCAAGTAGGGATGCACAGCAGGCGACAATTATTCCTCTTTCAAACAATTCGGTAGTCAGAAGGATTGAAGCCATGGCTTCAGATCTAGAAGGCCGACTTATTGCTAAAGGTCGCTGCTCTAAATATTTTGCTCTGCAATTAGACGAGTCGACTGATGTTATTAATAAAGCTATGTTACTAGTGTACGTCCAGTATATTGACGAGGAAATAAACAATGTATCCGAGGAATACACAACTTGCATAGAACTGGCTGGACATACAACCGGTGTGGCTATTGATGGATACCTAAAATTGCGTAAGCTTTCCTGACAAGATTGCGTTGGCCTTTGCACTGATGGTGCAACGACTATGACGGAATACAAAAACAAGTCTTCTAAGTTTCGTAAAAAAAGAAGCTGGCATGTATATCTCGATAACACACTGCATCATTCACAGGGAAATGCTAGCTGCCAAAAATTTAAGCGTGAACTAAATGAAGTTCTTTCATCAGTAGTAAAAGCAGTCAATTTTACTAAAAGCAATGCTCTTAATTCACGATTGTTTGTTTAGCTGTGTCAGGATATGGGATCACTCATTCTAATATTCTCCTTCACACCGAAGTGCGTTGGCTATCCAGAGGTCGAGTCTTGCCTAGTTTCTAGGAATAAGTGAGGAAATTTGTATGTTTCTTGACGAAATGAAACGAGATTTAGCTGAGAAGTCTCATGATAGTCAATGGGTGGCACACCTAGCTTTTTTCTCACATTTTAAAACTATTTAATGTGTTGTATATTGGTTTTCAGGGGCCATTAATGATTCGTTTATAAGAAAATTGTTACTCTGGCAATCCGGAGCAACGAGAGGATCATACTAAATGTTCACTTTGTTTTCAGAATTCATATCTGAAACTGAGGGACTAAATAAACTTTATTTAAACTTGTAGGTTGTTATCTACATTAAGATTATTTCGAAAAGTCTTTTCTAGCGGACGCTGATGTGAGGGTTCAAAACATGTGGATTGTTGATCCTTTTTACCAGTTAAGGATGCCAATCATTCAATTCAAGAACAAGAACAACTGATCGACATTGCAGCTGATACTCATCTTTAGCTAGTAAAATCTCAGTATAAAAATTTATCCGAATTGTGGGTGCCACTACTTCAGAAATACCCACAACTGACTGTAAAACAATGAAAATGATCCTGCAGTTTCACTCAACATATTTATGTCAAGCTTCTTTTTCAACACTTAGTCTTATCTGGAATAAGCAACTCAACAGACTAACCAATTTGGATGGTCCAGTACGAATGGCTTTGACTGCTTTTAAGCCAAATATAGACAAGTTGTGTGATGAGATGCAATATCAAGGTAGCCATTGATATTATTCATGTGGAAACTTTATTTATACTTTGTTTAATTACTAAAGTGTTTAAAATGAAAATAAATAGTGTTTTATGAATAAATTACAAATTTAATTATTGCCAATGTTACAAATTCAAGTATAATGAAATATCAGAAATATTTTATAAATTATTTATTTTTAAGCTTCATTAAAGTGAATTCGGGCTAACGATTTTTTTTTCAAATTTAGTAGTTATATAGTAACGGTTATTTATTATACATATACAGCAACATTAATAATATTTGAAAATTGCAATACTTACATAATACATAATAAATTGCAGTACATAATAAATTGCAAGTACATAATACATAATAAATTGCAATTATTGCCGAGTACATAATAAATTGCAATACTTATGGCCGACCATAATTTCGGTAAGGGTAATGAAGTACCCCCCTAGCAGTCCGCGGGTACATGAAGAATCTATCTTGGGTCCGCGGCTACAAAAGGTTGGGAATCTCTGATCTAGGGTAAATTTAGAAACATCCGCTATACCGCTACATCTGTTATACCGGCTTACCAATATAAATATTGGAAAATCACAAAGGAGATATGTTTTGCATTTAATCAAAATTAATACTCTTTCGGCTTGTAGGTAACGCGACAAAATGATAATCATGGGACGGGTTTAAACTGATCACACATACAACTCAAATATTTCTATTTAATCAAAGCCACGATAGAAATTTTGACAGAAATGAGCGTGTAAACTCGTTTAATCCCTTCCCCTTATTTATGGTTTAATCCCCAAATACACTACTGAGTTTTTACGCAATTACTAAAATGAGGTCCATTTGAATTAGTAACTTAAATAATTAAAAATATTTCATAGATTTGTTTGTGTCGTAGGCGAACGGTATGTGATCGGAAATAGAGCAAGTTAATAATAATATTAATAAAAAAGGGTACAAAGGAATGTAATACATATAAGAAAAATATTAACTAATAAATATAGAAAATTTACTTACCTGCATTGCTTTTACTTTCAAACAAGCAAAACGCAGCGACTATCAAAAGGATGAATTTCATATTTTTTAATTAGATAATTTCTGCATGAAATATAATTTGTATCTCTTTAAACACGATACAGTAAAATTCAAAATTAGCCTCTATTTATATTATTCACAATAATCCCCACTTAAATAATCCCCACTTAAATACGATATAAATTATTTAGTAATTTTTATGCGTTTTGAATAATTACAATGAAATAGTAAGATACAAGTTTTATTATCCACTTGATAATTATAAATTGTGATTACATATAAGTGAAATATATCTGACATATTACAAAATAGCATAACAATTATTAGTCCTATAATGATTGTTTAATATACATTTTATTTCAATTTTAATATTTATAGATATATTTTACAACATCGAAGTATATTGCCTGCTGTTGATACATGCTTTGAAATTGCTATAAGTGAAGCTTTACAATAACCTTGCACTCTAGCTTACGTAAACAAGGGTTAGTTTAGTCGCTTGGGTTACATTAATACCTATGTAAACAATGGTACTGTTGTAATTAATAGCATTTCCTTTACCGTTACATTAACTAGCGTGCATCCAGAGCTGATCTAGATAAACGAGGGTTGCTTTCGAGTGTTAGGGTAATGATGGTGTCAATGTGAACAAGGACGCTATTATAAACTATAGTGATTACTTTTCCGTTACCTGCACTAAGGCAACAAACGATGGAATAAGGGTGTTACTGTAACCGATCGTGGTTACCTTTTCCATTAGCCACACTGAGGCGTCAAACGCTGGCCTACATACACAAGGGTGTTATTGTGACTATTAGCGACCTCCGAATGCACCTGTCCTATCCGTAAATGTGCATGATTTATAACCCGCCTTCCTAAGTGTTAGTAGGGAACCTGCCATTCCGTAATACTGTATTTCGATTCACACTTAGCGTTTGTTTGATGGCTTGTATATGTCTCTCATAGTTACATGTTTCTCACATTTTCATTGTTTTATTATTTTATCACCACATTTTTTTGAAGTACAAAACAAACACCGCTAGTGTCACTTTATTATTATTATTATTATTGCGTTTGCACCGTCTTATTAAAATGCCTTCGTTTTAGTGTTTTGTTTACTGTATATTATGATAACCGCCATGAAGGCAATAAGGATTTAAGGTCTATGTTTTGATTATTGACATTTTTATTTTTGAATTACTATTTTCTTTCTTTGTTTATATTTTCTGCGAAAAACAATACACGATTTTGTTAAACCTTTAACTCTGTTTCGTATATTAGTAGATAAGTTTATTACAGCTTCCCCGCAAGATCAAGAACCTGTGTTTTCTCACCTACCGAAAGCTACTTGAGCCCCCAGTAATCCCCTGAGGACAGAAGAAACATCGCCATGAGTGCCAGAGTGCGGTCCGAGTTTAAACTGACCTAGTGCCCGAGCAACCTATTCCCGAAGAACGTTTTTTTTAATTCTGTAACTATTAAAATAGTTGTTTGCGCCGTTTGTGACAATTGCTAAAGTTTCCCTATTAGCAGAGTACGTCATATATTCTGGCACCCCAGAGAGAGCTTAGTTGGGTAAGTTACAAGTCTTCAAATCATTAACTAAATATTCGGAATTTACAAATGAATAATTTATATTCACTAAATAAGGTTTCAGTTTGTAACTTAACCACTTTGTCAAATTATCAATCGAAGCGGGGCAAAATGAAGTGATATGCCTTACTGGACTATTCAGGATACTATCCTTGGTTATCAAAATATATTTCTGTAATTTATATAATTTGAGCAAAGCATAAAGCTTTGGAATTTTGCAGTTCTTTAGAATAATAAATTTAACATATTTATAAGAATTTGGAATATTTTTTGAAAGTTTGTTCCATTCGTTAACCCATACGCTTGATGGCTCTTTGTTTATTATAAGGTATTTGTCTAAATTTAGAAATTTTTCTAAGATATCAATGTAGTTCGAATTATTTGTAGCTATTAAAGAATTATTGATTCTTCTATATTAATAGGCATATTATGTGAAACTACACTCCCCAAAGTTTGATTTTTATCATTAAAAAAATCTGTATACTCAAACAAAAATGGATTTTCTCAACTATGGGTAAGTTCTACTATTAGAAGATAGCAATATTTTTTGTGAAATTGCCTTTTGGAATTTTAACTAATAAATCTTCTTAAGATCACTTTATTTTCACAATTGAAATTTGCGTTAGTTAAATAATAAGGCGTTCACGAAATTTAGGTGTCGAAGGTTTAAAATTCGTGATAATTAATTTAATGTTGTATCTTAGATTATGATATCAACTTCGTTATGTGAAGGGTATATCTTCAAGAATCTATTACAAGATACATCAGACATCAGACTGACATTTTGGTTAGGTGTATTAATTTCTCAGTTGGGAACATCACCCTCTAAAGATAAAGAATTTAAATGAGAAGACAAATCCTCTTTAGATACATTTGAAACATTATTGAACGTAATAAGATAAACGTGCAGAGGTACTCACTCAAAGTACGAAAGACAAAAGCATCATCTTGCAAATCGTCTAGTTTTGCCCGACTTTGATGTACAATTTCACAAACTGGTTTCATAATAAATTGAAACGTTCTTTAGGCCTAGTAATTAGTCATTGTTAATTCTGAACATTTAGTTAATGATTTAAAAAAGAATTAATTTCTACCAAGCTGCAGGATGTTTTCATTCCATGTTTTGAGCCCTTTTCCTTCCATTCCAAAATCTGAGGTCATCGATATCGTATCTGATACCCTCATTGATAACTCACTGTCAGACGTCAACTGCGGGTTCTTAATAAGCTCACTGAAACTTTGTCTGAGATAGAGGTTTTTCGTATTCAATAATGTTCTTAGAAGAGAAACCTCTGGTCTCCCAATGCGGAGTGGACTAAGCCCAGTTCTGGCTCAATTCTTCATGCGTAATTTGCAGAAAAAGATCATAACATCTAAGAATTATTTGGTATCTAAAGTCATGTTCTACAGAAGATATATCGACGACATTCTAATAATTCTCGATGGTAGTGTAGACGAGATACTTTTACTTAATTCTTTCTTTAACTCGTTCCATAAAAATATAAATTTTACATAAGAGTTAGCTGAAAATAATAAAATTCCGTTCCTCGGTGTTTCAATACATTATTGTAATAATGATTTATCGTTCTAAATCAATCTGAAACAAGCTGTTTGCGATACCGTGATACATAATTCATCTGTAGTACCATTTTCTCACAAGCGGGCAGGGTTTAGGTCGCTTCTGCATAGGGCCATATTCCACAGAATCAAGAATCATTCATGAGGTGAACATTATTAGAGGTTTAGGTCTCAACAATGGGTTTGAAGACAGGACCATTCTCATTTTTTTTGCTAGAAAAGCATAATAGATTAGATTTAGTTGAACACAAGCTTACGTTTTCTCAAATACATAGGTCAACAAGAAACATTTTTTTAAACGTATATAAATAATGATTGTAAAAGTCAGCAGTTTGTATCGACTGCAAATTCAAGTTTGCAAAAAACATAATTTTGAAATAGCATTCCATACATCTAGTGATCTGACCACAGTTAAAAATAACAAAGACAAGACTCATGTAATGGATAAATGTGGGATTTGTCAGCTCAATTGTAATACTTGCAATCCTTTCTATATGGATTTTGCATTAAGACATTTCAAAGTTAAAACATTTTAGGTTCTATACGTCTAAACAATGATAGTAGTCAATTTGCGAAACATATTTTGGAAAACAATATTGATTTTATTTGTATAAGTGAATATACATTAACTCCGTTCTGAACCTATCATCAGACAAATATTGTTTGATTGAAAACTCTATATATGTTACATATGAGCGAACAGTGATTTACAATGTGTTTTTAGGTTGATTTGAAATATTTCCTAAATTATATCTGATTGTCGCAATCTGTTTCTACAATTTTCTTCCAATTAATGAAGACTACCAAACTTAATGTATACAAATCAGTTTTTAATGGTGAACATGCATTTTAAAGCAATAAATTGCACAATACACATATGGGTGTTCCCATATGTGTGTTCTATTGTGCAATTTATTGCTATATTTAATATTTTTCACTTCCCAATTCTTCTACCTCCTCTGAGTTTTCTCGGTCCAGTTTTAGGATAAGCTCGTATCATCTGGGACTGATAATATTATCTACCTCTCTTTGTGAAATATTTGGCGGTTGACTGGAGAATCGAGGCGATTTAAGAATTCTAGTCCTACTTCATTTTCCAATTCAGGATTTGACCGGTCTCTTACAAAAGTGGTCAAGAATTTGTCCTCACCAAATAGTTCCGTATTTTCATATTAAAATATTTCCGTATTCCCGTTATTGAGAATCCCTTTATGATATTATGTGGAGCAAATGTTCTAGGGTATGCTTTACTAACTATTTCTGTAATTTGGAACAGTGAAATAGGTTTCCCAAGATTTTACAGCACCCACTCAGCAGATTAGCTGTAATAGGTCTTGCAGTGATAGAAAACTGTTCGGTCTTGAAGCTGCGGCTTATGCAAAGTATGCGGTGGAAATGTAAGTCAAACCATACCACTATATTTTGTGATATTGAAAAGATGAAATGATATCAATATCATCAAAACCGGGTTCTCTTTAGTTGGTTTTACATGCTCAATAAAATGACCCATGTGCTGGTCGAATTTTTTTTATTAGACCACTCTGAATGATTTGAAGCTTCCGTAGTGCCTGGAGGAGTCCCATTCAACATATGATGTTTAAAGCGAACCCTCAGAAAAATTAGTGTTGGTCGTACGTGGTTTCCTATGGCACTAATACCTGTAACCCATGTTATGTCTATGTCACGTTCTCCCGATGCCATGCATCCAAGTTGTTTTGCTCCATTAGAACCTATAATGCAAGATGGAACGTGAACAGTCGTACTACCACTCTCGAGCACGTTGTATATGTTATTTGGTGTAAATTTGTATTTTTCATAGCAGGATTTAAGGTTTGTGAAAAATTCTTTAATATTGTTCTGATTGAAGCTTGTTGAGCGAGAAAGACTGTTTGCCTCAGGCTTTTTTAAAGATAACTTTGTATGCCGTTCTAAGAACCATTTAAGCCACTCTCATCCTGCTTTTTTATGTTCTTTCCTTTTTTTGGGTATATTTTTGTGCTTTTCATTGACATATTAGTAAGCCAAATCACGCACCTCGTATTTATTTAAACCATAATTTAAGCGAGCTGATATCAGCAAATACTCAGCTAGCTGTTTCTCTTCTTCTGCTATAAATATTTTTTACAGCATTTGTGCTGACTAAACAAAGCTGGAGGTTCCAGATTCACGGTGCAATTGTTTATGATGTGCTAGAGTATATTTGCTAATATTATGTAACCCAGGCGCATTTCTTATACTCATATTATTTGTTAACTCATCAGTTACTGCTCCTTTAAGACCAACTGAGGAGGGAAAGAGACAATTGAAAGTTTTGAGCTGGAATATAGCAGGATTAGTGAACAAATTGAAGAATGCGGATTTCATAGATTATTCATATAAATTCGATGTGATTGGTTTAAGTAAATCATGGGCGGAGAAGAGTAAATGGATTACAATAGAAGGTGTTTGCCGAAAGGGTATAAATGGGAGATGCAAGGGGCCACAAGGGTGCATGATAGGAGGAGAGCGGGGGAGGATTATAACGGGTATAAGGATGGTCATAAAAGAGGTAAGAATGGAAAAGTGGGAATGGGAAGGGGTGCATAGAAGGTTGATAGAGGTAGGAGGTGAGAAGATGGTGGTAGTGACTGTCTATGTGAATATGGGATGGAAAGAATTGGATCGGAGAATAAGCGAGCAGGTAAAAATATGTGGGTATAAATGGTTATTATGGGGGATTGAAATGTTAGTATTGGAGAAGAGGGTGGAAGGTATATCGGAAGAGAAGGCGCGTTTGTGGATAGAAAGTCAAAGGACAAAGTAGTGAATGGGAAGGAAGAAAATTTGTAAAGTGAATTGAAGAAGATGGCTGCTGCATGAGGAATGTGCGGAGGGGGATCGCAAAGGGGAATTGACTTTTAAAGGGCATGGGGAGGAACCGTGATCGACTATATTGTAATGTGTGAAAGTGAAGTAAAAGTCTAGAAAGTTTAAGAGCGGGGGATGACATTGAGTCTGACCACTTTCCGATAGAGGCAGTATGTAATGTAGGGAAGATTGAAGAGAGAAGCGAAGTAGGGGTGGAAGAAGGGGAGGAGTGGAAAAATAGGTTTATTTGGATTACGAGCACGAAAAGATGTTTTATGGTGGATGGGAAAGTGTTAGTAAAATGGAGGAAATTTTAGGGTTTATAAAAGGGAAATTAAAAAGAGTAAAGGGAAGAAAGAGAAAGGCAAAAAATAAGAAGGTAAAGGGCATGGAAGTAAAGGGCACATAGACGTTCTTCTGTGTAAGTTTAATGGACAGCAAGTGTGCAAAAATGTACAATCTGGTGACAAACTCACTATGTATCTAGATAGGTAAAACATGGCAATTCTTGGCAAAATGAAAGATGGATATGGTGGGAAAATTACGTTTGAATTTGTTAGTTTAAATGTATTGTCACCAGACTGAGAATACAATTAAAAAGAAAGCAAAATGGGTTAAAAAAATTGTTGCCGATAAAGAAGTCTCGGTACAAGAATATAAAGATTGTTTGTTTGATGAGAGGCTGATATATAAACAATATATATTTTAATCTATCAAGTATACAATCTTTACACAGAAACAAAATATGTTGGCGCTATCCGCTTATGATGATGAGAGATTTATTTGTGCAGACGGTATTGAAACGTTGGCTTGGGGCCATAAAGACATCCCCACCCTAAAAACAAGTAGTGTGGACATATATATGTATCGGGGTATCACAGATAGATTGCTGCGCATGTACCTTTTTATTTAAAGCTTTTATCTCGCCGAAATAAAATTCTGTAAAGGTATCTATAGCTTTATATATCCCATTTACTGAAGTGTCTCGAAACGAGACTCTCTCACTCTCCAACATTCTAATCTGTATTTCTTATTATATATCCCATTTACTGAAGCGTCTCGACACGAGACTCTTCTTCTCCAGCACTCTAAGCTATATGTGTTCAATTTACTAAGCAGCTTTATCCTATCCTCTTGCCACATTTCCCTGAATTTTAAGTTTTATTTAAATAACATAAATCAGCTGAGTTGCCTTTTAAGGAAAATTCATTTAAATTTTAGTAAATGTATTTGTCATATATCATTCAACCACATACACCGAAGCAATACACGTTTTTCCACTTCAAAAAAAACATGACAATAAATTGGCCGTCTGCGCCAGCCACCCAACAAAAAAGCAATATGGCTACCTTTTGTTTATATTTGCACCGATCGGTGACTAGATCGACTTCGCTAAGTGAACAACTCAAGCAACACTTTGCTAGATGCCGGCAGTTCTAAACCATTTTATATTGCAAAATATATTCTTATTGACTATTTTATAGTAAATATATTTTTAATTATCTATCTGTAAACATTATTTTAAAAAATAAATGCTATGTATATTAAATTTGTGGTTTTAATTTTCCATATGAATCTTTATTTGACTAAAATCGACTTGCTGCTTTTATTACAAATGTAGATTTATTAATCTGATAAATATATATCATGTGACTTGAGCCAGACAGGGTGGTAATGTGGCTTGGGCCAGACAGGGTGGTAATGTGGCTTGGGCCAGACAGGGGGGTTAGACCGAATTATTAACTCGATTGAAAAGATGTACAAAAATTATATACTGGATTTTTTATAAAAAAAAATTAGATCAAACCCTGTGGCATCATACATTTAAAGACAACCATCACCACCACCATGTCATGCAACAGCGCAGGCTCCCCAGAGAGCCCCAACACAGTCTCCGAAGGCTACGCAGGCTCCTAACAAGCCTTCGAAGGAGTCACCAGTATGCAGAGGAAACGCTTGCAGCATAAAAATATTTTACGTGCAATACTAAGGATAGCTTCAAAAAATATATATTTATTTACAATTTTTTTAGTACGGACACAAAATGTATGTACATATTTAGCAACGCAAACGGATGCCACATGTATGCATGAATTATTTCCAAAAACAACAATGTGGCGCCGGTTAAAGCTGAATAAATCTGCTAAAACTATGTGAAGCTAGACAACTGCTTATACAGAACTGCCGTATGTGTGGCGTTTGGAAACTAGTGAGTCACACAATTTCTATTAACAAAATAAAAATTGTGCGTTAGTCACGTAAATGAGTTAGCCATGTTTTATCTACCTAGATACATGGTGAGTTAGTCACCAGTTTGCATATTTTTGGACACTTGCAGTCCGCAGGTCTTACACAGAAGAACTTCGCGCTGTGCCGATCATCATACGCGGCAAAACCTGCTATTAATGTTGTTAGTAAATGTCAATTAAATTGACAGATATGTGATATTTTGTTGCGATTCGTCGCAGAAAATCGAACTAGAACCAATTTATTTCCTTCGTCGCAAAATCACTCGTATTTATCCCCACTAAATTGACACATTTGAACTGATGAAAAGTATTTAGGCATTTTTTGTAGTTGTCGAAAAATCGCAAGTCTGTGAACTAAGCTTCAGGCCAAATTGTATTCACGTCACGGGGTAGATTTATAATACAGTTTTTTTCTTTCCACAATTTATTTATTCAGAAAAAATTATTAAATTTAATCAATTTCTTTATTTTTTAAATAAAGTATAAATTTATTTAAAACAATTCAGTTTCAATGTTTCGGCAATCATTTATTTTGATTAAAATTAAAATTAATTTTAAGAATGTCTAGACTGTTTTATTTAGCACGTATTAAACATGAGTAGATTTTATTTACCTCATGCGCTAATGAAATAGAAAAGCATTCTACACACTATTTCAGCTTGCCATAATCATAAGGTTGTAAAATCCTATGTTTTAGAAATTTATTCACACCGCTTAAACACGCGCCGAAGAAAAGATAGCAAGCTCGTCATTTGATATTCTTAAATCTTACGATTTACTAGTAAGCATTTTTACTGGGGATAAACTCATTATTCATATAAAAATACGTATGATTGATGCCTTGTATGAATGAAAATTATTTCAATTAATTACAACCCCATTTGCATTGAAACAACTCACTTGCAGCATAATGCATGAACCGATGTACTTAGCAGTTGAATATGGAATGGGAAGAGAAGTTAACCAGATGGAAGTACATCCTTAAAACAAATTGTTATTTTAAATAAAATTCATTATTTCCGAAACATTGAAACTGAATTGTTTTAAATAAATTTATATTTTCTTTAAAAAAATTATTTGATTAAATTTATTAATTTTGAATAAATGAAAATGAAATGTGCTCAAATTTACTCAAATAATAAATGACCTAAAATACATTTTAGCGGAAGTATTCAGTAGAATGCCTAAGAAGCTTCTGTTAAAGTTTCAGAACATTCGAACACATAGTTTGATTTGTATAGGTTTAAACTCCATTTTATTTGAACACTTTTGTTAATGGACATTTCGAATGCATACACTGTTATGTTCTCTCATGTACCATATGTACATACCATAAATATATCAACGTAAATGATCTATAATAACTGAAAATTTCTTAGAAATCTACTTAAAATTTTGTTTCTCAGAAAACTTGTTTCTGCACTTGTTTATTTCTGCAAAATTTTGTTTCTGCTGAAAATGTTGTCCCAAATTTTGTTATCATTCAAAATTTTATTGCACAGTGTATTTGCGGACGAAAAAGTGGACAACCGAGTTAAAAAAGCCAGAATTTAATTTAATTACATTCAAAGATATTACATAATTGTTTTTGATCAATAACGAGGTTGTCGAATTAATGTTGTATAAGTACTTCCTTGTCTTTACATTTATTTAGTCACTGCCGGTTTCGGCTGTCAGCCATGGTCAGGTAAAACAGCAAAAAGATTACTAGAATTTACACAGTACAGTTAGATTATGTTTACATGTGTACCCTGTTGCTTAGTATATTAGTTTTTGTCGTTTGATTTTGTTGGTCTGCATTTTTTGTTTGATTTATTATGTGAAATTATTATTGTACTTATTGTAATTGATTTATCAAATATTGCACGTTATTTTGCACGCTGTATGTTTTGTAATTATTCGTGTTCAGTTGAATTTATGTTAGATGTCGTGTGTGTTGCTGTAATGATTTCTTTTCGTTTGCAGTTATCGGTATCTTTTAGTGTTTATATATTGATGTATAAGGTAGTCCGATTTGATAGTTTATGCATATTTTTTTTGTCATTTTTTACTTTTTCTATTTCAAGAGCTCCTAGTTATGTGAGCCTGTGTCCTTTCGTTGCTTCGTCTAGTAAAGAAAAAACTACTACACAAAGCAAAGAATGGACACAAATTCATATTACTAGAAGCTCCTGAAATAGGAAAAGTAAAAAATGTCAAAACAAAAATATGCATAAACGATCAAATCGGACTACCTTATACATCAATATTTAAAAACCTAAAAAATACCGATAACTGCAAACGAAAAGAACTCATTATAGCAGCACACACGACATCCCACTTACACTCAACTGCTTACAAATAATAACAAAATATACAATGTGCGAAAGACGTGCAATATTTCATAACTCAATTACAGTAAGTACAATAATAGTGGCACATAATAAATGAAACAACACATGCAGTTGCAGTTTCATCCGATGATGGCCAAAAGCAAAACCAATAGTGACTAAATAAGTGTAAAAACAAGGAAGTACTTTAGTACTTTTTAATACAACGTCAAAGATATTTGGTCTTGAAATTAATTGAAATCAACTTTAAATACCTTGTTTCCTATGGAAAATGGACATAAATCTAGCCCAGTCCATTTAAACATGTTCTCATAAGAGAGGTAGGACATGTATAATAATTTTAGAATACACGAGGGTGGTTTGAATGAAATTTGCCTAAGTAAGACAATGCGCGACTTTTGTTTATTTATCATTATGTTTGAACATAGTCCCCTTTTAAGGCAATACACTTTTCAAGACGACTTTCCAATTTTAATCTTTTCCGAAAAGTAATTTTACTCGAGCTCTTCAAAACAGTGGAAAGTTTCGATTATCACTTCTTCGATTGTCGTGGATCCGCATCCTCCGAGCCATTTTTTAGGTTTGAGAACAGGAAAAAGTCACATGGGGCTAGCTCTGGTGAATATGGTGTGTGTTCGATCAATTTGAAGCCAAATTCGTTCAATATTACCTGCACGACGGCTCCTCTAAAAGCGGATGTGTTCTCGTGATGGAAGAGAACTTTTTTGCGAAAAAGACCAGGGCGTCTTTTTTTCAAGTCGGAGTTGAACCGGTCCAATAGTTCTGTGCAGTAGTTACCAGTTATGGTATTACATTTTGCCAAGTAATCAATAAGAATAATTCCTTTCGTATCCAAAAAACAATCGCCATCACCTTACCGGCCGATCGGGTTTCTTTGCCTTTTTCGGTGGGCCTACGCCGCTTTTTCTCCCCTGATTTGACAGTTCTGTTGTCTGGCGTGTACCGATGGACCCTCGTTTCGTCAGCAGTGGTATATCGACGAAAAAGATACTTTTTTCATATCCAAATCTTTGTTATGATGGAGTGTACATGTTCAGTTGATATGTTTCCAGCCACTGCTGGCTCGCCTTGCAGTGGCTGCAGTGTAGTGACGGTGCAGTAACGATATTTCTGGTATAGTGACGATATTTGAGGGCTGTGAGTGCCCATCATCAAAAACACTCTTACGTCCACGAACAAATTGATCTTTTCAGAATTTAACTGTTGCAAGCGACGATACAGACTAAGCAGCATCCAGTTCGGTTTTGTTTTCTGCATTATTTTTCCCTTTCTTGTGAAGAAACTTAATCACTGAACGATATTCCGCTTCTTCCATTTTCTCAAAACACAAAAGGTGCTTGGTTGCGACTGCTGTGAAAACCAAACTAACTGTTATTTTTGCTTCAAATTTTGACAGACGTCACATGTTTGACAGCCGATATCAAAACCCATATTGTGTTCGTTGTCACGTAACATAATTTGTCGAAGGGTAGATTTATGTCAAACCACCCTCATATTGTAGGAACTAATGCCACTAGTAAAACCCCAACTATACTGAACCTGAAACTTGTGTTGTAACTAACTTGTTTCAAGTTGATTGAATTTAGAAATTAAGGGCTGAATATTGGTCGATGTTTGGGCGTGGATTGTGCAAACGTAAGAGAATGCTACTGAACTCATTGATTTACAACTAATGTATACAACGAATATAGTATAATTGGTTTCTTGTTTATGAATAGGTACAATCCTTGTCCAATTGCCTTTGATTATCATTTGTAGCTTTGAGCTTTGGGCTTATTATTTTTTGTTCCTGGTTAACCGTCCCTGATGTTATATTATTTTAATTATTGATTACTATTCAGTACTTTGAGAAGTCTCGCAAGCGCTCTGTTGCTTCTGTTGGAACGTTGTACTTACAGGCTTTAACATCTTTTGTTTACATAAACTGAATTGAGTTGTTGTCAATTTAAATCATGATGAGAAATTTTTAATCTGTATGAATTAGATTCTTTATTGTTATGATTATGTGAAGTCGAAATGTGTATGCGGTAGGGCTTGCCATTGACTCTCACCGCCCCGATAAACGAGGTATGGAAAATTTGAGATGCAAATTGTGGCTTAAATTAATTGATTTTGTAGCGTCTTGGTTCGTAACAATTAATTTGTTTCGACTTGAATTATAATCAGATAAAGTCCTACTGTCTGCTGTAATTTAAATTTCCGTATTATTACTCGAATTATACACATGTTAGTACTTTAAAAACTTCCAAGAGATCGACTACTCCATCCGGGAGAGATCGCCGTTGTCTCCGTATTTAGTAACGTGATGTGATATCTATGTTTATCAAGTGACTGAGTTGCTTTGGGAACTTGCGGTGTTGGGATGTTGGTCTTGCTATCTATTTTCTGATGGTACTTCATTGAGAGTTTTCGCACTTTCGCGTCGATGTTTAAAATTGTAAACGGTTTCATTGGTTGCGGAGTTGGATAGTGTCACTGGAATTTTGAGAAGTGGAGATGATTCTTACTTAATCAAGTTGGGAAGGCCGGATGTAGTGACTCTCTTCTGAAGACTAACGCTGAAATATACCAAATTTTAGCTCGTCAATAAATTTAATCGCTCTAATTTAAAACGTCGTTGCAACTACGAAATAATAGCGAGAAAATGTTTTGTGAACATGGGATTGGTTTTTAATGTAAGCCATTGTGCATACTTTGCTGACGTAGTCCTGATTGGGTTATATTATTGACTACTGGTGGAATCAAAGGAATCATGTAGACCAGTATCTTTTTTGCGTAACATATATTTTTTGTCTTGGTTCTAATTTTGGCGCATCACGCATTTACACCAATTTTAAATTAGGACAAATGTACAAGACGTTTAAGAGCGAATTTGCTCTTTAAAGTGGCAATGTACAGGTTACATCTCAAAGCATCGCAACAGCGAAATGTGCTCCAGAATCATAGGAGACTGGAGTCTGAGACATATCATTAGGCCCACACGAAGACCTATGGATCCATGGAGTACTTAATGTACACGTTTTTTTTGGACTCAACCGGAGACGTGAAACCATAGAACGTGTTAATTGGAATGGAGAGGCCTTCCTCGGTCAGAGGATTGTTATCCATCGACATCGTGTACTTATTAAAATAATAGTTATGCTGATATCACCACGTATACATTTAATTCGATCTCTGTTCACATTTAATAATACTTTTCTTTTTCAATTAACGTGAACTTTCGATCTTATTTGTATTTTAAATAAACTAACGTACAACGAGCACACTTTTCGGATTACGCTCCACATCAGATACGTATGTGTTTAATCTGTATGCATCGACCTGACATTATGCTACAGACACTTTACTTAAAAATCGTGTATTTTACCATTGTACCGTTAGTCAATTGAAACAGCGTTATCATAGAAATTGGACCAATTTCCAATTTTTGTTTAGTGTGAACAGGTTTGTCATTAAATGTGTACGGAATGATATCA